>VWZW01005095.1:0-29957 GCA_013397115.1 Edolisoma coerulescens | reverse complement strand
AAAATATATTTATTTTTATAAATATAATATATATATTTATATATTATTTATATATATTATATTATATTCTGATGTATTACACGGGACAAGGTGAAAAATGGAGGGAGGGGAGAAGAGGTTTTGGGGAGTATTTCACCCGAGTGCATAAAAGGATAAACAAAGTGGAGAGCTGTCAACAGAAACGAGATGCCTACAGCCTTACATAGGCAGTGGGAAAGAGCAAAGCCTCTAACTATTGATTCCTACACCTCTTTGACTATAGCATGTGTCATAAAACCTTCTCCACTTTACCATTCCCTGACTCTCAAGGCTGCACTGTTTTAGGAACTATGCTGAGTAATGATGGTTTCAGTAAAAGAAACAACATCCCCAAGCCCTAGAGCTGAGCAGTAAGGCCCTGCTTCTCTCTGGGCTTCCCAAACCACAGCACTTGTACTGCATTCCCAAAAACACAGACTTGCAATAGCAAACAACCCAAAACACTCAAAGCACCACACACACTTCTATGCTGACAAATATTAAATAATTCCTAGCATTTACCAGGTAGTTACCCATTTACCAGGTAGTTACCCATTGTGTATTTTAATAAAGGCATGCACCAACCTTAACTCCCCACCAGGGAGTTCTAGCTACAGGTGGAGTTGGAAAAAAACGGCATCAAGACCAAGATGCAAGACATATTTCCACTTGCATTTTGCTCTAAGTAGCTCCAGTGCCCAATATTTTAATGTGCTTTTCCTCTCTGAAGAATAGGTCAGACTCACTTTTCCCTTTAGCCTCCTGTCCTAGGTTACAATGTAAGATGTAACCAATAGTAGGCATTCTGTTATCGTCTCCAGCAGCTGTTAAAGCGGGTGGGGCATTGTTCCTTATCTCCGAGGATGACTCATCCCTGGTGACGCCCTCCAGGGCTTATCTCTGTTAATGGCCCATCAAGGACACACCACGTGACTCACAGAATGACATCACCCCATTGTGAGAAGCTCCGCCCAGGGGGGAGGAGCCAAGCATTCCCACCTGGATATAATCTGGGGTTTGGAACAGCACAAGCAGCCCTTACTTACTGGATTCCCAGAAGACAAGAGCTACCACTGGACCTTCAGGTGAAGACCAGACCATTTTCTACAGGATCACTGCTTCAACAGGACCACTTCATCTGGACTACTACCACCACCCTAACTAATAGGGTGTCAGGTTGTATCCTGACTTTGTCAGTGTTCTTGTACTATTGCATTTATTTTAATTTTCCTATTAAATTGTAATTCTGACTTGCGATCTTCCCACTGGTTTGTTTTCAAACTAGTACAGCTCTGTTTTGCACATGCTGCCACTGTGGCCCCAGGCACTGCAGACTTACTCAGGAAAAGCCTGGCTGACACTTTACTCCAGAAGAGGAAAACTTCATCAGAAACTTCAGGTTTCCTACAGGAGTACCTGTGCTAACCTCACTCCCCGTGGCAGAGCATGGCCACGTCTGACACTGCAAAATTACAAATTGTTTCTTCATAATTGCTCCTCTTCTTTCCACTCACAAAACTATGGGAAAATGTTCTTCTCTAAACATATACTTTAGGCAGTGAAAGAACATGCTCATTTTGCTGAAATATCCTTTCTGAGGCACAACAGGCTCAAAAAAATGTACATCATTCACTTAGCAATTGCAGTGATGGAGTTATTTGGTCTGGTATTCTTAGCAAGAAAGTGTTCCCAGGACACCGTATTGCGCTGCATCCGGGGAATATCCCACAGGAAGTAAAACCCCAAGCAACAGAAAGTATTACATCCCTAGCCCAGAAAAGAGAGAACACGCATTAAAGCCCCGTTTTTAATTAAATTAAAGCATCAAATAATGAAGATCCAAGTAAGCACAGTTTGTATCCAGTTCCATTACCCCACCTTTTGCACTTGAGTCTTTCTGTAGCTCGCTCATACGCAAAACCCCACATTTTGCAGACACCTAAAATTGTCTTTTTTCCACAGCCTTTACAAAGCGGCTTTTCAGGCTGGTCCCTCAGGAATTGAATGGGTTAAGTGCCCACAGGTCCCAGCCTCCCCAGTAAATCATTTATTACCCTAGCTCAGGGACAAGGAGCTCTGCAGAAGCCAGAGCCCACGCTGTGCAGCTGTTCCCAGCCAGGCAACTCTCCACAATTATGTTATAACACAGGATTAAGCTCGGGGAGTCGAAATCCATCCCTTCGATGCTGATGGCTTTTTTCTTTTTTTTAAGTTAAGCAGCTATTTTAAATGTTACAGAGCTCATTACCATGAAGTTCATTAAGCAGTAACCACTTTATGAATGAAATTAAAAGACTGTCATTATAAGCACAATTATGGAAATACTAGACCAGCAGGCAGAAAAAGGAAAGGGTATGAGAATGCTGCTTCTGAACTCCAAATTAGCCCTTCTTTTTTTCCCAGATCCTTCAGAGGAGGCACACCCAGAAATCAGACGTGAGGCAGAGGCTGGTTCCCAGGCAGGACTTCAGGTGAGAAGCTCTTGCTGCCTGTGCTGGGCCTCCCCAGAGATTTCGTTGCTGTGGCTGTGCGCAAAAACTCATCCCCCTTGTCACCCCAGAAAGGGTCTGGCATCTTCCTCAGCAGGGAGCATTGCTCGCTGCAACTTGCCACGCTCCCAAAATTAGCAGAAAGTTAAGAAACACTATGACAAATCAAGCCACAAACTGCTTCTCTGCAGCTGGTGTCGTGCATTCCTCCTTTAAACATGAGGAACTTGGAGGCCAGCTCTCAGCAAGACACTTATTCATTCCTGATAAAGCAGGTTCCATTCATAATCTTGCCAAGGACTTCATTTCTTTCTCAAGGTCTGAAAATAGGTATAATTCCCCTGCTCAATCCCACTGAAAAAAGGAAAACCCAAATTACAATACATACTTGTCTCTCTACAAGTAACAACGGTTTATGATTAATCTACCCAGCTGTTGCCACAGCTCAGTAACACCAAATGATTTGGACTCAGTCTTGTTAAAGCACTGGTCTTGTAGGCAAAACCATGGAAAATATGAGGCACTGCAGAAGGTAAACAGGTTAGGGACACTGGGAGGAGAAAAGAGGCAGCTTGCTGTGGTTTTCCTCCCTCCCTCCCTTGACAGAGCTCACACATGGCAAGCACTCATTTCCAGGCAAGACTCTGGCAGTTTCTTTGCTTCAGGCTAAAAGTTTTTACACATTCAACTCTTTTTGGAGAGAAAGGGTGTAACTCCATGAGTCAAAACAGCTCCTGTCAGCATTGCAATAACCATATACTTGCTTTTAGGTCAGATCCATCCCGTGATCTGGTTCACCACACCAAGAAGCTGGTGTTAGCTGAAAAACAAACCCAGAAGCCTCAGCAACACAACTGCTCTGGGGCAGACAGACCGACAGCCGTTGTGCCGACCGGGAGGCACCTCAGCTCTGATTCCGGCCGGCTCCCGTGGAAATCCTGGAGCTGTAACCATATGCCTGCCCCAGGGACATGAAAGCTGCATCTTAAAATATTAGGGAAAAACAGCTGATGTTTTAAGTGTTAAGTGCTATTTTATACCGTGGCATGTGGTTGATGCAGGAGGCAACACCACATATCCCTTTTCTACTTCCACCACAAAGAGATTGTATTTTACGGCAAAATAACTTGTTGAATTTGTTTGTATCACTGTACTTGCTTCGGTATCACCACCCTGTCCTTCTGCCAAGGCTAAGCTTGACAAATGGCTTGACAATGGGCAAACCCATTCTCCCAAAGGCCTCATCTCAATCCTCCTGTATACCTGAAAGAGCTGCCAAAACATTTAACCTTACTTTAACTGCATGAAGCAGTACAGGTGGCTCCAAGATGTTCTTCAGGTTGTTCCCACACCGAGCAGGGAGAAGTAGGGCAGGTCACAACACTCAGCTCCTGGAAGAGGGAAGAAGAAGAAGTCACCAGACGCAAGGGTCAGCATGGCTGAGGGCAGTCCCAACACCCAAACTGGCACTGCAACACCTTCACCAAGGAGGATGGAAACCATCCTCTCCCTTGCTTCCTGCAGCAGTCCCATGTGGTTCCAGGAGCACACACAGGACGATGGCCACACTATGGATAGGGCTATTTATTGACACACATCGGCATCTGGCACCACCTAAGAATAACTGCGCTGCTGAGTTGTATTTCTTGCTGTCCTGCTATTTGGTTTATCCCCAAAGTTGCTGATCTGCTGTCCATCACCATATTCCAAACAACTAAGCTTGCCTTAAGTCCTTTGCATCCATCAACACAGCCCCTCTCAGACAAACTTCATTGAACTCTTTGTGGACTCCCTCACACCAAGGTGTTTTAACAGGAACAAATGTAGATGATGGCAGATGGCGACCAGCAGACAAAGCCCAAATCTACCAGCATGTCTCTGCCAAACCCTTCTGCGTTTGCCTGCACTTTTCCACAGGCTGATTTCCTGCTCTGGGGCAAAATCTACTCAGTAGATTCATCTGTAGGGATGGTCTCCAAAGCACACCTGGAAAGAGGAGTTAAAGTGAATCAAATGTCAAAAGGTGAAAAAGCCAAGGCTGGGCTATAGTTTATTAAATGCTGTGTGGGAGATTTTGTTAGCTAAATCAAAGTTATCAGGGTATCTCAGGCCATCATTTGGTTACCACACCAGGAAAGGTTGTGGCTACACACACACCACCAAACACAAGTGCGACACACCAACTGCCTCCTCCTGTTCTGCCAGAGAGAGACTCTGCCCCTGCACTCTCCCTGCTGGGAAAACATCCATAATCTGGGAATCTCACAGCCTGAGCCAACCTGCCGACCTCAAAGTGCAATTACAAGCACAGAAGTAACAATGGCAAAACCGGTTACCAGCTGGGAAATCAATTGTACTGTGTGAATTAGCTGGAGAACATACTGCACTGGAAGGTGAGGCACTGCACAACAAATCTCACTCCTTCATCTACACAAGAACAGCATCACCTGAACACCTCAATGTCAATTTTACACAATGTTTTTTCTTATGATTAACAGCTAAAAGTCTCTTTTATCCATTATGATGAGAAATGGCACTACAAGGTACCGTGTTTTACTACAAATATGTAGATTTAGATATAGACCAAACTGGAAAAATGGAAAAAATTTCATCCTCTTATTCCTCTTAAAGTATCAGGATTGTGTATGAATTCCTTCACTGCCAGGTCACACATTTCTGAATTACACTCTTATGCCAAACTGCTGGAGCTGAAAGTGGAATTACCTGAAGTCTTAAATCCCAGTTAAGAGTGCACAAACACTCTTTGGATTCATTAACCAGTAAAAACCACCCTCGCAGTCACAAACAAGCAGACTGGAACTTTCCTCTGGCATTTTTGTAGTGTTACTTTCAGGACCTCAATTTAGAAGATGGTTACTGTTTGATAAAGCAATGATTAACTATTGGCCACCCTGTGTTGATCTCCAAGGAACAGCTCTTTCCAAGGCACATACAACAACAATACAGTAGTTTCATTCGTTTATGAGACACTAACTTGGCTTTTAATTCCTTATTTGTATATTTTGGCAGAGAAAGCAGGGTTTGCTGCTATCCCTTTGAACCAACAAGGACTGTGGGTATGGCTAACACTGCTAGGGTAGATACTGAGCATGCTGTGAATCACTGCAGGTTTTTCCTCATACCCACTAAGGAATGAGGGTGTGTGTATGGAAAGCTCACTTGGATGCTCAGGACCTGGAAAGTATTAGCAACTGGAGAAAATAAACTGGCCTAGCAATGAAAAACGAACATAAAATTCTATAATAAAAACTATCATAAAATTCTTCCTCACAGTTTTTTGTCTGGTTTTATTCTGTGGGAGTTTTTAGATTGCTACAAGAAGAAGCAAGTAACATTAAAATGTCTTAGATATATATTTTAGTTCTGTATGTAAAGAGCCTGCACAATCAATAAGGTTGTCCACATCCAAGTATCAATTCCCCAAAGACCTGATTTCTGCTTCCCATGAAACTGTTATAGGACAACTCCTGCATGCCTAAGCACACCCATCTCAGAAGGATTTCCCCATGGGGATTTCTTCTCCTCCTCCTCCTTTACTGAGAAATCATTAACAAGTGTAGATGAACACTGACATAGCTCCTGTTTTCTAAATCTTAAAAAGATGGTTTTAAAAACTATGTTTCATGGGTGAGCTCATACTGCTTGACAAATAAAAAAACTACTCAGTATCATCACAGAAAAATGATGACATAGTGTAGTTTTTATAAAAAGCAACTTGGTTTCTACACTGCTCTGCCAATATTCCAAACCACCTGTAACTCTGGATAATTTCTGCCTAAAAGGGCCTATAGTCATGATATCACACAGTGCTCACTTAAGTAAATGAGAATGTAAAGGAGAGTCCTTTTGACACCTGCCTTTACACAACCTTGAGTTGCTGAGTTTAATAAAAATAGGGGGAAAATCCCATCTCTTTTGCTAGGACAGGATTATTTGATAGCAGACTGTTCATGGTCTTGCTCCCTCCACACTGAGACAGCTAAAGCAGAAATTACCCAGGCCACTGATGAATTACTGAAATACTACTTATGAAGACAGAGGAAAAGAAAATTTAACAGTGTTATAGCTATTTACAATTTTAAGACAATGTAACTGGTCCTGTGGATTATATATGCAATTGCTGTAAGAGATGAGTCCTTTTCCCAAAAAAGCCCAATGGCTTAGAGGTGATCTGCATCTGATACATCCTCTAGAGGCAGAGGAGTAAAGCATCAAAAGGTACTCTCGTTACATTTCTAAATTAAATGAATGGCAGTGAATAACACAGCCAAAAATGAAATTATTCTGTGTTGGAAATCTATTTGGGATTAATCATCTGGGACTCTTAAACATGCTTGGTAGAGCCCCAATATGTGGACCTCAGGGTTTCCAGTTACTTTGCTGATTCCTCCCCAGCAAACTCCCACCCTTCCCAAACACTCCCCAGTGCCCGGCACAGAGGAAACCACTCCTCAAATTTTTCCTTTTTTCCCTGAACCCAAACCTATCTTATTTTTCTGAGAAGTGTTTCATGTTTTGTTGCTCTGCCATCTGAGTGCTTTGACACATCCAACAAGTTATCTCACCATCTGGTTGTAATTGCCATCTCAAAGCTTTCAACAAATTCAAAAAGCAGCACCAAGACGAGGGCACTAATGGTCTAGGAGATGGATGGCTGATAATTTGGGATTATTTGATACAGCTGGAACCTTTTCAGAGACACGACGCCCAAGCACAGCCAGTCCCCAGCACCCAAACAAATCTCAGGGTTTTTTCTGAGTTTTGGCTGTTGCCTGCTATAAAACCTCCTCACAATTTCATATCAAATGCTGTCAAGGAAAACCTCACTTCTCCTCCTCACCTCCCAAATTGCTGGGTGTACGACTGCGTGCTGCTGTGATCTTTTGCTCTGAATACACAGCCTACATGCATACCATGATACTCTCGTTACAGGACATCCTTTTCCTGCTTCCATCGCATCTCCCAGGACAGACTGGCTCACAAGACCTTTCCAGAAGTTTGGCCCATGGTCAGAACTGTGCTTCCTAAATCCTCAGGGAAGGGAATCTGGACACACTCCTCGGACAACCAGAGGATCAACCAGAGGATCACACCCAGCCAGCATGGGCTTAGGAAAGGCAGGTCCTGCTTGACTAACCTGATCTCCTCTTATGACAAGGTGACCCGTTTAGTAGATGAAGGACAGGGTACAGGTGTTGTCTGCCTAGACTTTAGGAAAGCCTTTGACACCTTGTTTCACAGCATTCTCCTGGGGAAACTGGCTGCTCATGGCTTGGATGGGTGTATGATTCTGCTGCTCACTGGGTTAAAAACTGTCTGGATTGCTGGGCCCAGAGCGTGGCAGTGAATGAAGGGAAATCCAGTTGGCAGCCAGTCACACCTGGTGTTCCCCAGGGCTCAGTACTGGGGCCAGTCCTGTTTAACACCTTTAACTGGACGAGGGGATTGAGGGCACTCTCAGTCAGTGCGCAGATGACACCAAGTTGGGCAGGAGTACTGATCTGCTGGAGGAAGGCTCTGCAGAGGGATCAGGAAAGGCTGGATCGATGGGCCAGGTGGGGGTCAGCCTCTTCTCCAATGTAGCAACTGACAGGACAAGAGGAAACTGCTTCAAGTTGTGCCAGGGGAGGCTTAGATTGCACATAAGGAAAAATTTCTTCACCAAAGGGTGGTCGAGCACTGGAACATCTGCCCAAGGAATTGGTGGAGTCACCATCCCTGGAGACATTTAAAAGACGTGTAGAAGTGGCACTTAGGGACATGGTTCAGTGGTGGTCTTGGCAGAGCTGGCTAATGGTTGGACTTGATGACCTTAAACGTCTTTTCCAAGCTACACAATTCTATGATCCTATATAAATGGAAGAATAAAATATTATTTGCCTAAAATCTGCATTGCTTTTGGACAAGTGTAAATGCAGCATGATCCTCCAGCCATTGCATCAAGCTACATTTGTATCATAAAGAGTGGAGGGCAGATTGCAGCTCATCACATTTTGACACACACACAACATTCCACTGAAAGTAAATGATGGGTTTTGTTTAGAGAGCAGCATCTGACTTGGCATACTGGATGAAGAAAAGCCAAGAACTTTAAAACAATAGAAAGTAAAACATATCCATATTTCACGTCTGTACACATTGCAGAGCAAGCAATAATATTAAGATGTTAACTGCAGTCCCATCAATCCTGATTACCAAGAGGTGGGAGACAAAAATTCTTTCATATACACAGTTAACTTATGAAACCCAAACTCTTTTGACAGTGTCGCCTTGAACTTGTAAATAGAAATAGTCCCATGTTGGAATAAAAGGGAAGCAAGGAAGCAACAAACCAAGAACACTTCCCTGCTCACTCTAGCCCTGGACAGACACAAATTTTCCCTCTAGAACTTGGAGATCTGCACAAAACTGAAAGAAGTTTGGAGGTTTTTTTTAATTCCACCAGCAATCACAACAAAGCAGCAAAACAAAGAGACCAGTGACACTTTATGGCTCTCTCCTTTGCCTCTTGACAGCAACCTGGGCTCATAAACGCCTCTTGGGCAACAACACACAGCAACCTGTTTCCCAAGGAGAAGATGAGGTGCCATGGGGACCCTGCAAGCAGTGAAAAACCCCTCACCTCTGAGAGCATGGGCTTGCACAAGTGCTCTTCAAAGGTATAGAAGGTCTCAGCCTTCAAAACCGAAGAAAAGAAAAACTGGAAAGAATACTAATACTTTTGTTACCCATTAGTTTTTACTAATAAAAGCAGGACTTGGTCCTGAAATTTGATCTTCTTTAAACTGCAGTCTGTCAACACATTCATCCTAAACAGCAACTGCTTCTTTCCAGACAGCCTTGTTAAACCACATCAGGATTGAGATATGGACTTCAAAATGTTTCCACAAGACCATCATGGCTGACTGTCTGCAGGAGAGTTTAAAACTTAACTTGTGGACAGCTTAAAATCTGTGCAAGGGATTAGCACTTCACTGAGCCACCATGGCAAGACCACCACTCTCCTTCTTACTGGGAACCAGTATCAGAGTGATTAGCTAAAACAAAGCAAACAGCAGCAAGCTGAAGTAACATCTCAAGTCCTCAGACACTCCTAAAACACTCTTTTTTAAAAAACTCTTTTAATTCTGCAACAGGTTCTTTTCCTTCCCTTCTCCTCTACCATGATATTCAGGTGACAGTCTCAATGAGTTGTGCCTTTTTGCTAGAATGGGGCAAAGCTCAAAAAAAAAACCAACCCTTTAGAAGATCAGGAAACAGAGGGAGCACAAACAGTGAAGGCAAGGACTACTTCAGCATGGCCATCATCAAGAGCTACCAACGCAATGCCTCAAAGGCACAGGAAAATGCCACTTAACCACAGTTCCTCACTTAGCAGAAAGGGCCTATTTTCTTTGAAATACTGGGTGCAGGTTGTGACAGGACATGCTAGACATTTCCTGGGAAGGTGACATGTCACCCCAAGAACAGGATATGGACCCTGAGAGAGGCAGAGTGATTTGAGACAAGATTCATGCGAAAAATTCAGGTACTTTGGAGGGCTGTCTAGTCCATCACCCTGCTCAAAGCAAGGCCATGACATCAAGGTTATGAAATAATCCCCATGCTTTCGTTGTTCAAAACTGTCCTAGCCAATGTGGCCTGTTTCTCAGTCCCCATAAGTAAAATTGAGCTGAATAAGGTAATTGAACCCCATCACCACAGAAGGAAATCAAACTCACCATTAGTCCAAGGCATTCCTGCTCCAGCCATGAAGCCTGCACAATTCACTCATTTAATCTGACTTGCCCTATGTACAAAATTGATTTTCTTCTTCATTTCCACATAGTTTACAAAAATACTCGATAAAATAAAGAAATCAATTTTTACTGTACTTAGAAGTCTTGTGACAAGGAAGGGAACATGTACATGATGAAACCAAACACCAGCATGTAACATGCACTGACACATTAATTAATACAAGGCTTTCTCCTCCATGTTAAGGAGGTATCTCGGTACAAAATACAGAGAGCAAATCTGTATTGTTGTCTCCTACTGCAGCTCCTGCCAAGCCCAAGGTCCCTCTGTGCTGCACATCATGGATGCAGCAAGAATCCTTCTGCCACCATGTTAAACAGAGAAATGCTGGGAGGGGACACAAAGAGACAGAAAATGACACGATTTGCCCAAGGCTTTAGAGATGGCTGCCAGTGCAGTCTGTAATCTGGCTGGTATCACCTCTCCACCCACACAGCAGCGACGGTTCCCCCTTTCTTCAAAAGCTGTCTCCATCCCCACCCGGCGCTGCCCGGCTCTGCCGAACACCCGCCACGCAACCGTGACATTAAGTCACTTCACTGCTCGAATCAACATGTCACTGGAGCTGCCCAGCACTTAATTATATGAATTAGGAGATCTGTATAATGGTCCTAAACCAGTAATGATAGAGAAGGTTTAATGATGCAACAAAAACCTGCAACGCAGCACTCAGATTACGGGTGGGTTACACAACAGCGCGAACAGTTCAGCATTCAGGCTGCAGACTTGCATAGTGCACATCACATTTTCCCAGAGCCATCATCTGACTCCAAGCACGTGAGATCCACTCCCTTCCTGCCTCCCTTGCCCCAGAAGTTCAAGGATGAAGGTGAGGCTCAGTTTCTGAGCAGTAGTCATCCACATCCAGGAGAAGAGATGCCCTAAGCAAAGTCAGCCCTTTTCCCAAACTCACATTCAGACTCAAAGAGATTTATCTGAAGCCTGTCCTAGCAACCACTTGTATCTCACAAGTAGTGCTTGCTCCTCCCAGCATTAACACCCCATTGCACAGAGATGACATAAGTCCAGTGAAACCTGTTCAGCTGACAACTGGAGTGACTTCTGCATTGTGCCATGTGAGTTAACTCCCAGCTGCAGCCTGGTTTAAGAAAGTATTATGAGCACAGCTTTAACAGAGATATCACCCATCAACTGTCAGCAAGTAAGACAATTTAGGTATTTGATGAGCACTCAGTATGAACTGTTCATACAAAGAGAATGCTCCTACCCCAAGATTTCTGAACGGGGTTTATTACTAAATAAGCTCAAATACTTCCAGATAGTATTGATTTCTACTCATAGCACTTATACAGCTTAAGGACAAATAATTCGGTTTGAAATATTCCTTTAGAATCTATTGACCCTTCATGCCAATAAACACAATACCAAATTGCAGCTTAGCAGGCTTATTTTAGCTTTTTTTTTTTTTTGTAAAGTGCTCAGATGAAAAGCACTATACCAGCATCAGGGCTGAGAAGTATTATTTAGATTTCAAAAAGCAGTTAAGTGTCATGGTCAATCCACATGTTCGATATCAAAGGGCTCAAAAGAAAATTGACAGGACGAAAACTGCAATGGGAAAGGAAGAGTGATAATATCAGCTGGGAAGCTGCTTACCAGTATTTGCACATGGTTGTTCAAACAAAAGCCTCAAGAAGAGATGCTGTGCCTTATCTAGAAACCCTTTAAAATGTCACTAGTATGTCACTGTTCTTAAAAGAAAAATGCCATACTCTTATTCCTCTGTCACCTGTAAAATACACTATTAATTCTATTAAAATCCACAACAGAAACTCTTCACCTCCATGTAGCACCATTCCTGCACATTTTTGCCAAGGCAGAAGGTAACACAGGGTGCTGTTACAAGCCATTTGCAGCTGCAACAGATCTGCATTTACTACATCAAAGCAGATGGCTGGAAACAACCAACAGGCAACCACAGAGCATCTTTTACCCTGCAAACCCTTCAGCAGGTTGCCAGATTTGCTTTCATATAGATCAACTTCTCTTTTCCCTCCCTCTAAACAAAATGACTGTTTTCATTCAGCTGCCCTTTTTTTGCCCTTCACAAATGCAGACACCTGCAATAAATTCCTCTTTAAAGAGGCAGATCATAGCAAGGCAGTGTGTTATGAGCAGAAAAGCAAGGGACATTATCAAATAGTATTAGCACATGGCACAGATTTTTCCCAGTACCCAAAGAGTCCAGGGTATGTAACTCCAAGTGCACGCCAGGGGAGGAAGCAAGCTTTTGCCACCAGCAAAAAGATTCCTGAAACAAATCAGCAAATGCTCATAGAACCTCTGTCTCAAAGCCTGACATCAAATACAACCTGAGATTAACTGAGCCTGCTACTGGCTCTGCATTCACACAGCAAAGTGAAATCCTGGAGGTGCCTGCATCCTCCCATGTGTTTCACACATGGGCTGGAGGTGGCCAGAGTAAGACCTACTCATTATTTTCTCTGCAAAGCATACTCCTCCCCATTAATCAAGAGTTACAGCCAGTCACCCAACTAGCATGGTGATGACTTCACTGCCAGCTGCTAGGCATCCTGAAAAAAACAAAAACAAATTACATGAGGGCTATCGTCACTCACCAAATCCTACTACAGGTATACCAGGCTATTGGGCAACTTTGCTGACGTACCTGCCAGCACATCATGGACTTACTGCATCTCTTCCCCAACCATCCCCTGAAGCAAAGGATCTTTAGTTACAGCAATGACAGCAGTTTCCACCCAACAGAACACCCTCCCCCTCCTCACCTACCCCAAGCAGGTACAGCAGAGGAGCTTTTTGCTCAGTGAAGGAAAAATAAGAAGTTAAAGCCAACTAATTGCTGGGGCACACCCTTCTCCCAGTGCACCTGTAAATGACCACTTGTGCAACAGCATCTGAGTGTCAACAGGACTGTGGGCACTACCCAGGCACGCACACAGCAATCAAGCAAAGGCACTACCCACATTTCCACGTGCACATAGGGTTTTCAAGTGTCTATCTACACCTATGCAAGTGGTGATTCACCTCTTGCAAACCCAGCCTCAAACTGTTGCTGTCTCCTCTTTCCTGTATTCCTGTAATTGTGGCTAATATTCCAGTCAGATATCACCTGCCTTCTTCAGGACTTGATCGTCATCCAGCAGAGCACCAAATAGGGTTAGCTGCTAACAAAACAAAAATGAATCTTCACGAAAAGTAATTAAAACCCCCTGACAGGTTTTCTTGAGGTGGGAGGGTGCCTTCAATTGCACCCATAGTCTTTTTGATACAGCGTGCATAGCCTCATCAATATTTTTTAGTATCAGCAAAACTTTTGCTCCCTGCTTTGATTGAGCTGATCACAGCCTGCTTCTGGTAACACATTTTGGTTGCCATCTGACCCAGAACAAGACTCTCAGAAAGTATCACCTCTGTGCACAAAGTGCATCTTGCAGAGGGCACCGGAGGAGTTTTTCCCAGCCATGCACAGACGCTCACTAGTTTGCCCCTACACAAAAGCTTTAATGCCACAGATTTAATAATCCACCGGCTATTCCAAGAGCATGAATAAATCCCCTACTTGACAACAGAGAGGAATAAGCCAAGCAGTAAAAGTAGTGCTCTGTAAACTATCACTTCATGAAACAGATACCTGTCCCTACCTGTGCCCAGACTGACAGGTCCTCGATCAGTGTCTAAACCACAGATCCAGTTGTCTGGTCTTGGGGCACCAGTTTGCTCAACACTTCTGTTATTTTCTTCTGAAGGAGAACATTTTAAGACAGGGATTATACCACAGTATTTAATATTATTCTTACCTCGTGTCAAATCCTTTTATTCTCTGTGCTTTTCATTTGTTGATGGTTGAGCTATCTTTTTCAACTTTATTTTTGGGGGTTTTCTTCCCCCTCCAGGTGCCTTGCCCTTAACAGCAGCAGACTTAAATCCACACATTATTCCACACATGACACCTGTTCCTAAACAATGTTTTTCTGATCTATATTTACAAAATGCTCCAACATACACTTCATTAATGACAACTAAAGGCACATGCACTTTTTCCACAGCATGTTTAGGATTAGAAATAGTTAAGCCATGGAAAGCAGTGACACGCTGATGCCAATTTAACTTTCGTGTGTTCTATACACAAATAATAAGAAATAATATGCTTTAAACAAATGAGTTCTAGCATTTCTACAAACAACAGAAAATAAAGACAGCAGAATTTATTGTCTGCCCAGAACTCTAAACAAACAAAGAAGGGGTTTAGATGAAGAAAAGTATTCTGAGAAAATCACCACACATTCCCTGATCCATTCAATTTTCTTCCTAGCAGTTTTAAATAATCATTCTCACCCCCACCAAAACAAAAATACAAGGGGTGCAAGCCTACAGCACAGGCATTTAGCACTAGAGGTTGCTAGAGATCACAGACAACCCATCAGATCCCAAGAAGTGGTTGGTGCCACAGTTGAAAAAATGCTCCTTCATTGAGAGTCACAGCCTCACAGAAAATCTCCAACAGCCTTTTGAAAAGCAAACAAATCTCGCAGCTCCTGGATCATCCAGGGAAACCTGACACTGACCAGGGCTGGGAAGACACAGCTAAACTTTAGAGGCGTTCTTCTGCAGGTTGTTGCCAAGCCTCCTCCAGTGAGGGATTTCATCTCTAGCAAGGTTTCAACAACTGCTTTGTGCAAGCCCCAAACAGTTGCCACCAAGAGGTTTTGTTCACCCCTGAGTTGCCACCAGCCACACATCTGCTGCTTGCTGGACCAAGGCTCAGCCAGGTCCACACGCACGTTTCTTCTGACACATCAGTTTTCTGCTGGAGTGGGTTCCCTGATGTGGTAGAAGGCGCCTGAGTGTTGGGACATCCCAAGGAAAGCCCTGTGCCTGTCCTCCTCTGGCATCCCTGTGTGCTTGGAGGGGAGCCAGCTGAGGGACCCAGGGCTTTCCCCAGGGACTTACTGCCCCAGGGACCTACAAGAAGGGCTCTTCACTGGCTTCTAAATTCCTCAGGGTGAGGCTCTTTCTGACATCTAAATTCTTGGCAGTGACGCAAGAGAAAGAGATCACCTGAGAACTTCAGGTGGAGGAAGGACAGCCAGCAGAAGCCGATTAATTCCTTAGCAACAGCGATCTTCCCATGCAAACCTCCAGAGAGGCCATGTGCTAGGGGGTATGCATGTGATTAAGAAGGAATGGCAAAGGTGGGGTCAGTCACAGAAACAGAGAAAAAACGAAGTTTTTCCAGTGTTTCTAGAGGAGATAAACATCTACCTACTTACCTACTGAATTTTATTTATTTGAGGGTGAGAGGTTGTTTCTTTTCTTTTTTGAGATGACATCAGGGTCAAAAGCAAGGATCACTGAAGTCCATTGCTTCTGTTGAAGGCTGAAGAATTTCACCTTCACATTCCTCTCAAGCCCGTGACTTCAGGATTAGGCCCATTTCTAAATGCTTACAGGAGAAATTCAAAGTTGGAAACCAAGCCAAATGACCCCAAGGGATTTGCCTTCAGTAACTTTTCCACAGCTTGAACTACAGCTGTTTTCCTTTACAAATTCCACCTTTCGACTGCCAGAGCACCAGGAGAGGAAAGCAGAGAAGTGCTAGGGATGGAAACAAAAGCTCAACACGGAGATGCAGCAAAAGAGCAAATCCAGTTCTGCTGCAAACAAGACTCTGATCACTAATGCACTGATTTAATGCCTGCTGTGCAAGAACACTTGAGGCTGGACTTTCTTTTTTCATCATCAAGAGTACAGAATGAAATTATGAGCCAACCAGGACTAAAAGGTTTCTTTGCACCCCTGAAACCAGCAAGTAATTTCTCGGACCTATTTTAAAATAAAACGTGAGTCTCCAGTGGAAGTAAAAACCAAGTTTTTTATTCAAATCTTGCATGCTCCACCTGACTACGGTTTTGAAGCATCTCTGCCAGCCTCAACCACTCCTTAGGCAACTGAGGAAATGAAATACAAAACATTAAACAATGTGGAGGGTCAGACTTAAACCAACAAAGACAAGGAAATTGCAAGTTAAGCTTCTTGCTTTCCCCTTGATTCACCTTGTTTTGCTCAGCTACTGCTGTGTTCCCAGATCCTTCCTCTCTCCCAATGCCAAGAGCAACAGGACAAAGAAAACAGCGTGGTCTAATCATAGGTGGCATTCCCTCCTGTCCATGTCTTGTCTGTCACCCAAAATCCCAATACAAGCACATCTGGATCCTTCAGGAGCCTTGCTGGAAATAAGTGCTACAGCACTGCTTGGCTGGAGGTCCAGATGTGCCCCTTCCTCGTGGTGATAGGGACATTCTCCGGCCAACATCTCCAACACAAGGGGTTGCAGCAGCAGGACAAACCTCACATTCCACTATCATGTACAAAGAACAATAAAATGTGAATGATATTTATATTCCCAAGAAGAAAGATCACAAGCTGCAGAGACGAAAAAGAAGCAATGCTCAAACTCTGGCAAGCCAGTGTCTTTCCAAAGTAGAACAAAAAGCAATCTTTAAAATAAAGGCCTCCAAGATGGTCGTTTTTCTTTACCAACAGCATATACTGTTTACAGTCACAGTCTGTGTTTGCAGCACTTCAGTAATGGATTAAAGAAGTTTCATAAGCTTGTAAAGAAAATACTTCAAAATTTGTGCATTAAGAAAGCATATATATTACATAAAAGGCAAAACACGGGCTAAATATCAGGTGCTGTTACAAATTTGGGAAAGACTAAAAGCATCTTTTATTTTCCATACTCTATGAGAAGGATCCAACATAGGACACAACTGCTTAATTGGGAAAAAATGCCCATGGCTCAATGCCTACAGGCTGTCTTCTGATCAGATGCAAATGATGAGTATCACAGGGCTTCTACAGAAGGTTTTAAAGAAGGGCCACACTACCAACCCTTCATTGTACTTTAAAGGGATTCACAATATTACTTTATTTCTTCTTTACAGTGTCTTTCAACAAGACAGATCTTTCTGATGGCACAGTGTAACACTAAAATCTTAGAAAGATGAAAGACAGACAAGAGCACCAATCTGGGAACTGAAGATGTGCAAAACATGCTGGTGAACTCCTCGGGAAGCATAACACAGGGAATAAAGTCCACTTCAAGGATCCATCAGGTCTCTGTTTTGCTTTTCTTTCCTCAGTAGAATATATTTGCCAAAAGGATTTCTCAACACTTTCCAGCTGTAATTCAAACCCTCTCCCCTACTACTGGGTCTTACCCTTCCAGGAATATCTCACGGTTCAGTCACTGCTAACAGGTCTTCCATCGCAAAACCATGGAGACATCCTTTATTAGAAGTGCTGTTTCCACAAGCATCCAGGGTGTTAACAAGCAACCCTGCATGCATAGGGATGAGGAGATGGAGGAAGTTCATAAAAAGGTTTTCTCACTATGAAAATCATCTTCAACTTCCCACGAGTACGGTTCCACAAACACTTGCAGTAAGGCAGGTTGTATTATTCTCTTCCCTCTTGCCCAATAGTTGCTATTACTGGATCTGGCAAGGCAGCATGTGACAGAAAAATGCAGCTGCATTTTTGGCTCAGAAGCCTCTACAAGAGCCTGTGAGTCATGAACCAAAAGGCCCACAAAAAAGCAAAAGAGAAGAATGCAGATTCAGTTTTCTTTTTATTGTAAGCATGTGTCTCTACTGCATAGTCCTGATGCACATAAATGACAAAACCAGAAATCATTCTGAAATCCTTTTAGTCAGGTAACTTGGGCTCCATCTGCCCGAGGCCACTTGACATAGAAACAGAATGGAAAGATTGCCACTGACCACAGGGAGTCTGAGCCACACAACCTAGCACGGGCCCAGATGTGCCTCTGAGCTATGCTTTTCTACAAGTCTAGGGTAATGTGGGGGGTTTTGGTCTTCATTGCTTTGGTAGAATTTCTCCTGAGAAACCCAAGATCCCCTCATTCCCAAAGCATAAGACTGAGCTCTTCCACAACACTGCCTTGTAGCAAAACATCCCTCATCTGCCTGTTGCACTGCAAATAAAGTTTACAATGCAACAGTTTGTCTAAAATGTGTCATTTCTCTGATTACCGAAATGAGACTTTACCATGTTCATTACTCTCACCTCTCATGACTGATCAAACGTTCAACCTTTTTCCTTTTTCCAACTGAAAGCAATCCAAATGCACCCCCTTCCCAGACTGCTTGAGTGGGTACAATAAACACAAGGCAGAAGGGAGCGTGAGAGCAATCTGGACTGTGGACTGCAGAAGAATGTCTCAGGACTTCTCTTTATCACCAGCTCATGGACTCTGTCAGCAAGAAGCTGTTCCCACACTACTTCATGTCTTCTGCCTGCAAACAGCAGCCCAGCTCTGAGCCAGCTCAACAAAAGCAGGCTGGAGGAGAGCAAGGGAAGGGGAAAACAAGGCGCCAAGAACCCTTTAGTCAGGATAAACAGCATGAGTCCACTGACGTTTCCATGCTCTGAAGAGGTTTTGTATTGGGTGGATGGAACATGACAGAAATGAACACTAAAGGTGCACAGAGGCAAAATTGCACAATGCTGCTCATGCACCTACCAAAAATGCAGGTTCTCCTCAGTCCAGCTGCTGCATTAATGTATAACCACCTTAGAAAAATGATCCTTTATGTCCTATACTCCTCCAAATACAAAGCTGAAAAGCCAGCAGCTTGTGTTTCTTCCCATTTCAACTGGGTCCCATCAGCACCCCAGCTCTCGCACCCAGCATCACTCCTGGTAAAAACCAGCTTTGATCATTGCCGTTGGCCCCACAAACTTACTCCACCATCAGCACCCACGATGATTAACCACTAAAACAAGCACATGCCTTCCCTCTCAGGTACACCGTGTTCCTAGGGAAACGTTGTTACAAGACAATGCAAGGCAGAGGCCAGGACTGGAAGGAAAATTCCCTAAGGCAGGCAGAAAATCCTTAAGTGATTTTTGATAGAGAATTTTCCAGCCCTTTCTGAACTGGAGTGACAGGAGGAAAAAAACACTAAATATCATCCCGCACATTCAGAGGGCAAGGAGTGGAACATAAGCAGCAAGAGGAAAGTTTCTCAAACAAATGTCACCAGAGGCATCACAGCTTAAATGGAAACGATGAGCATCCAGGTTGCTGGTGTTCAGATAACTGTCACATGCAGTAGGATTGAGAAAAGTGTTCAACACATGCAAAGAATTCAAGGAGTTTGCTCAAACATAGCAAAGAAATATGGGTATAACCCAACACAGAGACAAGCACAGGAGCTTAAGGAATGTACCTCAAAAAAGAGCAGCTGTCATTTAAGTCTGTTTTGTAACTTTTGCTCAGTTTGAGCACCCAACTCTGTCCAGTCTCCAGTGAGGGCCACTCACTTTGCTTCACATGGAGAGGTTTCCCTCTCCAACTTATCACTCTCCTAAGAGTGCTGCTAGAGAAAGGTATGAAGGATGATGTTGGATCTTTGGGTCTGATAGGTCCGATACGAAGTCTCTTTTGGGAGTAGAAACTCCTGATTCCCCCATGAAAAGGCGACTCCCAGCAAATTCATTCCTACTCCACACCACCCTCCTGCATTGCATTACAGAGCTTTGCTGTTCCTGTGCTTTCCAAGTCATGGACAAAGTCAGGAACCTCCACCAATGCTCAACCAGCCGTGCTCAGCTTGGTTAGGTATTGTAACACCACAGTACCTAAAAGTGCCCTTTCAGGCACTTTGTGACAAGCAGTCCACAAACACCACACAGAAAAACTGCTGCGTGTTGAAAGACATTATAATCTTTGCCAATGTTCTTTATTACTCTTCAGGAAATGACAGGCTCGTTTTTCAGAGTGGTAAATTCCAATAAATTCTTCTTAAACTGGATAGAAATCTGAAAGTCTAACAGACATAATAAATTGTGTATTATCTGTATTGCCAAGCCAGCCTTGCACAAACAAATACGTCTAAATTAGACTGCAATCTGCAAATCCTCCTCCATGTGAATAGCAGCTCCAACTTTTAGTGGGGCTACTCCCATCAAGGAAAGAGGGGTCTTCTCTTTTTACACTATGTAAACCATGGGAAATAAATTCCTCCCACACAAAGCTCTCACATAATCCCTGCTGCATCTTGCTCCTGGCTCATAGGTTGAATATTCATCTCCACACAGCTTCAAAAGGTGTACACTCTTCACCACCTGTCAGGCACTTTTTTCTTTTGTAAAATGAGGAATGTACTGTGAATTGAAAGAAGTTTGGGTGGGTTTTTTTTGCATTCCCTTGTAAGAACAAGATTTATGTCCCTTGCAATTAAAAAAATTATAGTCCAAAAGCATCGCTATAACCTTTAAAGGACTAAATATAGAGAGCGACCTGGAAGATGACTCCTTACCACCATCTCCAACACTAATAATTCTTTCCAGCCTAGGGCTCTAGGTAATGATTGTGCATCAAAGGTCATGTTCTTGCCTGGACAAGTTTATTAGCTGTATGTTTTCAGTAACATGTAGACTACACATCTTAGAAAGTCATAGCAGCACAGAAACATAAAGGCTGACAGCAGCCAGGAAAGAACACCAGCTTTTCCAGTATTATCCATAAAAGTCTGCAAATACCATCCTGCATCACTATTAGTCCCTAAAAAACCTACACCCCACCTATATGTTTGCAAGAGGACTTCTCACGTGCCATCACTTATCACACAAAAAGGGGACAACGCACAAGGGTCACATTTGCACGCTTCTTCCTTATCTACTCTATAGGACCTGATTTTTTAAGTTGCTCAAATAGCTCCAACACTGTACATTAAAACACAGAAGTTGCCAAATGACACCAGCAACCTCCCAACGCACTCTCCAACCTTGAGATGGCAAACATCTTGTTGATCTTTTTCCCCAGGGCTTGGGAAAAAGCTGGGAGAGACAGCAAGCAGTGGCAGATGCAGAGCCCACACGCTCTTGACTTCACTGGAGAGGGGACAGGTTACATCATAAATCAACTTTGTCTTAGGAGGCCACACTGATAAATGTCACTCCAGAGTCTCCAAGTGAGTGACACTTCAACTATTCCATGGTACAATATGGACATAAGTTTAGAAAAAACTATGGATGCAATCAATTCACAGGAACACCAACAAGCGAGCTCTATGGTTCTTATGTTCATCTCTTTTTCTTTCATCTGTATACATTTAATTTAAAACATCAGTCTGTGCACAAGCTTTTCAACCTATGCAATACAGAGACCAATGGTCAGGCTTCCTAGATGCTTTGATTAATTGCCAGTAACTTATGCCTTCAAGTATGTGATGTTTAATTAAAAAACAAGGATTAAGCCAAATTGGTTTGTTAGTCAGACCAAGGTCAGCTGATGTAAAGGGACTACAATCTTAACAGATTTTCCTTACTGCATTGCAAGGCTTGAGTACTTTGTTTCATTATGCAAATGTGCAGAGGTCACGACAGAGCCAGCACTCAAATAAAAATTGTTCCAAGTCACTAAATGTATCCCAGGTTCTTGTAATTCCTCATGCAAATAAAGAGCAGCAAATGTTTATCCCTCTGTTTTCCCCACTGTTACTGGTTTACGTTCCTGTAGCTGAGGCAACCACACCACGCCAAGGAGCTTTCAGCCCTTCAGAAAGATTAACTTCTTAAACAGGCACAAACAGCCAAGGTTCAGCTCCAGCCAGCCAAGGTGAATGGCAGACACACAACTCACGGACCAGAGCACAGCACAAGAGACCATGTGATGACCTCCTCGTCAAGATCGTCCCCCCATCTAAAACTCCACTCACAGCAGGGTCAGCTCTGAAGATTTTAGATTACCCCGGATTTGATTTGTTTGCAGAATGTCATTCCTTTCTAAACAAAATTACGGAAAAAATGAAGTAAGGAAGAAAAAAGGTGGTAATGACTGCCTGGAAAGAAGATGGAAAGGAGCACAGGAAAAGTGCAAAAGGCATCCAGAACAAAATTTTATCGCTGACAGCATTCATGATACCTCACAGCAATGCCAGAACCGAGGAATACTTTAAATTTGCAAAAAATGCCAACTTTCCAGGCCCTGCTGCACAGTGAACACCACAAAGACAACAGCAACTCAAGTCTAGATCCTCCAAGAGACTGCAACTCCAGGACTCCCAGGAATGTTGGACACAACTAAACATAAATAAAAGCAATGCTTAGCTTTGTAACACATACATCAGTTGAACGAGTGCTAACCAAGTCTAACTAAAACTGTACAACCAACTTCCTCATTCCCTTCCTTCCTCTCCCATCCCTGGGAAAAGATGTGAAATACAAGTTATTGCTGCAGTAGGCAAACATTAATAGTGACTGAAACCACTTAACCATCTATTCTTCCTTCCCCTCCCCTCATTTTTATTTTAAGAAAACCCACAGAACCGTCCCCCCCAAGAAGGGTTCCAGGATAACAGAATTTTTCATCCTTTACTAGATTGAGTACAGAGCTAATTTAAGATTAAGTGAAACTCAACACACACCTTATTTCAAGCCATAAATATCCTTAAGAGATGCTGAGAGAATTGGCTGACAGGACAAGACAAAAAGAAAAACTAAATTCTTCCATACCATCCATGCAGCGAGCTCACTGCACAAGGGTAATGGCAAGGAGCTGAACCCGACTACGTGGCAATTGATAGGGACCACTCATGCATATTTTTCAGGGATCTGCCAAACACTTCAGATTTCACAAGAAAAGCCCTGTGTTCCACAACTCAGCTCTACTCCTTTTCACTTAGCTCAAAGTGTGCCCGACGGTAGGAGCCTGATCAAATTCCTTGCTTTATCCACGCCTGAGTTAAAGCCTTGGCTCAGCAGACCAAGTTACATGAGCTTTCCCTTTTTCAGAGGATGCCGGCCATTAATGCTGGTGCCAGAGCTGCAGGTAACACCAGCAAGTGCCAGGGAGCTTCAGTTTGGTTACAAAGAGATTCCATCTCTTGCTGAAGCAGTTGGTATTTCTGCACCTCTTGTTAGACACTCCAGTGCCCTGTTTTCATCTGCCGGTAACATACTAAGCCTCTTGAAAAATACAGGCTACTCTGATCTGGGAAGTGGGAATTTCTTCAAATAACTAATCAAATCATGCTCACATGGGTGGGTTTCAGCTCTCTAGCACTGACGAATATCAAAGAAAAGTTTCAAAATGTTTACAGGTCAGACAGAGGCAAGGCAAGTGCCTCACAAAGGCAGCAGTTGCCATTACAGGATGATTCTGCAGAAGGAGCACTGCCCCTGGCCACAACAGCCACATCAGCTCCAAATGAACCTTCCCCCTAACTCTCCTGGAAAAGCACCTTCTCACTGTGTCCCTGTCACAGGGAGCACCTGCACACACATCCACCTGCAACCTCAGTCCAAGTCCGGCTGCTGCCCTTGAACTCTTCTTCAGCTCCAGGGATCTCCATGACCACCACGGGGAGAACAGCAGCTAAGGCTCACCCAACTCATCTCTGGGGAAGCAAATCAAAGTCCAAATGGTTTCCCTAAAGGGCACCTGCCAGACCTCTGTGCAAGAGAGACAAGGAAGGAAACAGAGGAAGAAAGCTTTTGTTTGCTGCCAGGAACCAGGGCACAGTCTCATGGGTGTGGAGAAGAGCATTCCTGGAACAGGCCATGGGGTAATAATAACCTTCAAAGGGACTTCTATGGAAGGGATCATAGAATGGTTTGGGTTGGAAGGGGCCTTTAAAGACCACCTAGTCCAGCCTCCCAGCCATGGGCAGGGACATCTATCACTAGATCTGGTTGCTCCAAGTCCCCTCCACCCTGGGACTGAACACTTGTAGAGCAGAACTGCTTGCTTCTCAAGGGACAGACTCACAAATCTGTGACAGGAAGGTGGACAAGGAAAGGACTGATGGCTTAGGTCAAATGGGAGGAGTGAGCAAACAAGGAGAAGGTTGGGTCAGGAAGAGCCTGTGTGACTCAGCCAAGCGCTCGCGCAGCAGGAGCTGGAAATCTCCACGTTTAAGAGCGTGCACACGCAAATGCAACATTTTACAATCCTACAGCACTTTAAAAGTGCTCCAAGTGCTTCATAATTGTTAATTTAGCAACAGTACTCACAAATCAGAAGCATAAGACTGCGATACAGCTATGTCAATTTTTAACAGTATGATAGCTATCATGGTTTAACCCCAGGCAGCAACTCAGCCACTCGCTCACTCCCCTCCAGTGCGACGGGGGAGAGAATTGGAAGGGTAGAAGTGAGAAAACTCATGGACTGAGTTTAAAAACAGAACAGGTTAATAGGTAAAGCACAAGCTGCATAGAGTCAAGCAAAGCAATACAAGGAATTCATTCCCCACTTCCCAAGGGCAGGCAGGTGTTCAGCCATCTCCAGGAAAGCAGGGCTCCATCACATGTAATGATGATGTGGGAAGACAAACACCATGTCTCTGAACATCCCCCTCCTCCTGCTTCCCCCAGCTCTATACGCTGACCATGCTTCCATATGGTCTGGAATATCCCTTGGACCATCTGAGATCAGCTGTCCCAGCTGTGTCCCCTCCCAGCTCCTTGTGCCCCAGTCCTGCTCACAGGTGGGGTGGGTGACAAGCAGAAAAAGCCTTGGCTGTATGTAAACCCTGCTCAGCAGTACCAAAAACATCCCTGAGTTATCCACAGTTTCCAGAGCAAATCAAAAACACAGCCCCCTATTAGCTACTATACAAAAAAATTAACTCTACTCCAGCCAAAACCCGTGGAAAACTTTGGGAATAAAAGCTACTTTTAAGAAGTCACATACCCCCACTCCTCCTGCCTCGCAGACCCCGGGCTGTGTCCCACAGCCAGGCAGTGCAGCACTCTCTGAAAGAGGCCGGTGTTGAGGATTTGAATCCCGACTCCTGTTTCAGAGCGTGCCCCGACGCCTCGCACACCGCCGGCGATCCGATCCCACTGCAGCCGGCTCCCTAAGCCATTCCTTGATCGCCAGCCAAGCCCCACGCAGAGGTAATCTTACCAAAGTAACACCGGTATGTGCCTGTAAATTGTGATTTTGTGCTTGACTTGTGTTATCTGCCTCCTCTTGCACTTTGGCTGCACAAATTATCTTCAGAAATTTCATCTTAAAGCTCACATTTTACAGCACTGATTTCCCTTAAAAGTATATTTTTTTTAAATTTGCTTTTATTAGTTCAACCACATTTGCCAAGTTTTAACAGACGACTTCTTTCTCAGCTGCCTAATTTCAAATTCACCTTTACATACAGCTTAAAAGGGGGCAAAAAGTCATCACAAGTAAGTGGGATGTGATGCTTAACATCAAGGTTTATGCAAATACACTTTACAGTATCAGTTGAGGGTCAAGAATCATGAATTTATTCTGCAACACGGGAGAATTAAGAAAGAAAAAGGATGAAACCTGGCCAAAACTTGGAAATATGTATACTCCTGATTAATACAAGGCTACTAGGAAAAAGCAGATGTGAAGTCACACCTTGTTTTATTCAAGGGAAAAGCCAAAGTGCACAAGAGCCAAAAAGAACTTATTCTATGCAGTGGCAGACTCTGAAATACAGCAATATTACTCCTTCAACATTAATAAAACATGTTGTATACAGAGCTTTTTTTTCTTTTCAGTCCTTGAAACCCTGCCAAGTCATAAGCTTTTTATGGGAACATTGAAATGAATGTTGATCAGAGCCATACCCATAAGAGTTTTAAATTTTACCACCACTCAGAGGCAAGGGCTTCCCCCCAGTCCCTCACATATCTGAAATCTGTACATTTTTGAAAAGCCTGACGAACTAAAAAAAACTCATACACCCTCCATCTATGAAAATACTGAATTCCCTCTTAGATTACCAGATGAACTCAGGCCTTGAAAGGACTATGAACTCCTCCACCCTCTAAAATGAAGTTCCTCAAAGGCAAAATTTTACATTTTGTATACAAAAAATAATAGCTACTTGGTAAGTGAAATTAGAGCACCAGAGGTCACCTCATTACCAAGAATACT
This sequence comes from Edolisoma coerulescens, assembly GCA_013397115.1. Taxonomy (NCBI): domain Eukaryota; kingdom Metazoa; phylum Chordata; class Aves; order Passeriformes; family Campephagidae; genus Edolisoma; species Edolisoma coerulescens. The sequence goes on along the minus strand of VWZW01005095.1, from coordinate 3,686 downwards.
ATATTTTTTTCCCCATCCCTTCCCATATTCTGCTTTTTCCAAGGCCTAAGCTTTATTTGTCAAAAAGTTAACACTGGCTCATAAAAATACCATTAATTTGGAAGTACAAGGCTCCTGGCATCCAGACAAGTAGTTGATCATTTAGTTGTCACATCTAATGTGATAGAGCTTCAACTGAGTTGGAAAACTTCACAAAGTAAGGGGATTCTTCCTTTTTAATTAACACAGCAATGAAATTTAACAGCCTGGCATGGAAATTTCTTTCCAGCATTATGTTTTTGAAACAACTCATCTACTCTCACAGTCTACAAGACCTTTTACAGCACGCTACCCAGGAATTTACCCTTTCCAGCTTAAATGCTTCAACTTGGGAGTCCTCTGTCTCAAACCAACCAGGGTGGCAAAAATGCTGCCCCAGAAGACCAGAAAAATATCTTCCATCCTTAACATCTACTCCCCCTGCATGCTTTTACGTCTATTCTGTAATTGCAGCACTAAAATCTGTGTCCATTGCAACATTTATCCATTTTATCACTGACATAAATTTAAAAAGGCATTAATTAGGTACACAATGCTTTAAATTAACAGGGAAATGGACAAAAAGTACACAGCCTACGTCTAAGTAGGTCTGTCTTTCAGGTCCCTGGGCTGGGAACTTGTGTTGTTTGTATACTATCATGATTTATGTTTATTTAAATAATGCCAAATATTAGTTTTAAATTTACAGTGATTGCTTTATAAGATGTCTCCAATCCTATCAGGATAAAGAGCTTATACTAAACAAAACAGTTTGTTTATACTAGTAGTACATCTCATAGGAAATACTTAGAATCCCACATGTTCAAAGCTGGACAAAATTACAGCCTGTCTTTCCTCAGAGGGTTGCGATCTCCTGCTACCAAGAGGCCAGAAGGACCACATGCAGATCACAAGCCCTGAAAGTTCCAACCAAGAGAGCCTAGTCTGCAGAACCTCAGTAAAGCTGAAAGTGAGTTTTAATGCTACCCTAACATAACCATTCACACATGCAAACCAATTACTGGTGCAGGTACTCAAGTGTGAAAGCAAAGGCAGAGCAACACCTTGTCCTTCTCTCAAGTACACTAAAAATTTACATGTTCCTAGAAAGATGCCTCTGCATATCCAAGCCCTGCATTTTGTACTCTGGAACTGTGCTTGTACAAGGACTGGCAGAGCAGAGCCCTCCTCTACAGCTGATGCTCTTTTGTGCTGGGATCACAAATCGAAAGTGGATGACAGAAATACATAAAATTATGGATCCTTAGTGAAATATCCTCCACTTTACAACCTCTCATGCCCAGTGACTGCACGAATTCTCCCCTCTATCTATAGACTGAAATAATATTCCCCCAGTTTGTACACAAATGACAGCGGTTCAGTTTTGAAGGGGAAAGAAGGAGAAAGGCAGCACTCAAACTCTAAGGATTATTTACGAACAAGCTGAAGCCCTATAAACTTGGCTATTGAAGAAAGACAATCCTCTCTAGCTTATGCCAAGTGGGTCAGACAGAGGAAGAACCTCAGCAGTCTTCAAAGTCGAAGCAGATGGGGAAGTGAATAAGTGCCCATGTGAGCAAAGAGGAAACAAGATTCTATTCATTTTAGCTCGTTTTACAGCTTCAGTTTTCTAGATACCATTGACTGACAAGAGCAGAGGAGCTCACTTCTGTAACAAGTATTAGAAATGCAGAGTAATTACTTAAGACTGCTATAGATGCAAAAAAATAAAGTCCCAGTGTGTGCAGATTGAGGATGTTGCTTAGCTCAGTAGGAGGGAAGCAGGTGAAGTGGAAGAAAGGTGCTAAGAGGCAGAGAATGGGAGAAATGTTCTTTACTTTGTAGCTATGAAAAAACCTCTTGGGATTCTTTATCATTAGTGTTTCAGTACCAGAGATATAAATATTTATGTAGCTGTAAAGTAGGTTCTACTTTAGAGCTAATTGTAGCTCTAATTAGAGCATTAAAAAAAATCCCACATATGCTTGGAAGTAAATTTTTTACCCTTTTTGAAATAAAAAAACCAGCAGTCCACACATGCCACAGAATGACCATACATCACATTCCTCAAAAAGCTGAAGCTGGCCTCTTGGTCCTTTCTCAGGCTTTACATCGCCAGACAAGATCTGGGCCAAGACCATTTCCATACACAGGGATGCATCTCTGTCTCAGGCTAACCTCATCATCCAAGTGGTGAAACCTAAAACCAGCTAATCTCCCCCAGGGTCATGCTTGTGGAGCTGGGAATCCCTCCATCTGCCTCAGCAATACAAAAACATCACTGGCTGCAAAATAAACAGCACATGAACCACAGAACAATTGCCCCTCCAGTCAATGCTGCTCATGCCACCCACCAAGGGCCAATAATTTTCTAACAGATCCCTCCCCCTAGAAAAAAAAACTTTTCATACTTTGAAGAAAGACCTTGTGCAAGCTGATAACACACAACTTCTTCTGGATCCATACAAAGGAAGGACTCCCTTCCTCTCCAAATTCCTGGGAGTTTTGCAAGCTATCTGCAATCAGATGGAGCAGACCCTGAAGGACCACAGAAATGCTTTGAATCAAGAACTTTTAAACTGAGCTGGGAACAGTGGAAGGAGGAGTATTCAGTGCTATAGCTTGCTAGGGAGACACCGAGAGCCAAGGACATGCTGAGGAGATGCTCATCTTCCAAAGAAAATACTGCTAAGAGAAACAGGCATCCTTCCACCACTTATTTTAGGAGGTGGCTGCTGAGCTGCCTCAGCTATTCCACTGGTGTCTCCATGAGTGTTTTTTGCCCAAGACTTCTGCTGGAAGAGCCAGAGCTGCAAAACTTGTAAGAAAACTCAACAGGAAGAGGCACTGAGGGGTTGAACAACACCAACCCACTTCGGATACAACACTTCATCTTCACTTACGCAAACTCAAGTGATCTGATATCCAGGGTGGGCTGTGTGGAGCACAGTCAAGATAGAAATAGGTGTATGAAGTCTTTGCTTGTTTTTCTGTGTGTGTAACTATACATCAAGACATTTGCTAAAATGAGAAGTATGAAGGAGAGGAGAGAGGCTGTGTTATGAGTAACAGCAAGGGGGGGAACTTCAAACTACAATCACTTCAGCTTTTTTTCCTATTGTTAGTTATCATACAAGCTGAAAAGTTAACTACCTTGCTTTAGGTAACTTTTTACCATGACAAGTAGTCCTTTCAGCAAATATATCATTCTCACGGCAGCTTTAGATGCTTTAAGATGTAAAGCAAGGACTCCCCCAAATCTCTCTCCCCACTAAAAGAGCTCCAAACACTTTAACCTTGAAGGACCATGTAAAGTTCCATTTGCTGTAGTCAAACCTTTTCTTTACACTCTGGTGTAGTTGGAGGGGGAAAAAAAGATATACGAGGTAAACTCATGCTGGCTTTTTAACAGCATTTCCACAAAAAGGATTTTTTTTTTTTATGTGACATGTACAGTTGACCTGGATTAACAGTGGGGCATGGGGAGTTGAAAAGGGATCACCTGATGAAACAGAAATACCTCCCTCCAAACTATACTGCAGGAATTCCAGCCAAGCACCCCAACCGCAGCAAACAGCAAGAGCCTTCTGGAATAGCACACGTTCTGTGTCAGCAAAGCAGTGTTAATACAAACTCAACTCAAATAAAGGAGCACTGACCCTTCAGAA
>VWZW01005085.1:361447-396399 GCA_013397115.1 Edolisoma coerulescens | reverse complement strand
GGCAGGAAACCGAGCTCACCTGTCCCTGTCCTCCCCAAAACCCGGCAGGAAAGCGAGCTCACCTGTCCCTGTTCTTCCCAACCCTTCTCTGCCCCCACACCCCCCACCGCGGGAAGGAAGGACTGGAGTGCTGCCTAGCTCAGAGCCGATTTGGACTACTCTGCGTTATTGAAATATTTCTAAAAGTTTCACCTTGAAAATGTCTCACAACAGAGTTCTCCACGACAAAGAAGCCCAAATTGGAAACTTTTACCAGTTCCAAGTCCAGCAGTGTTACAGAAACATGTGCACTTCCCACGAAATGAGCCCAAGGCTCCTGCTCGCTCTGCAGCTGGGACTGATGAAATGAGAAGGATGCACAGAGCTAACAAACAGCTTGCGCCTTTCAGCAAGGCTGCTTTGTGCTCCTTTCTGTGATGACCAGTGTGATGACCAGTGTAGTGACCAGAAAAATGAAATAAAGAAGTGGGTTTTTTTGCTTTTATCCAGATCATAATTTCTTATTAGAGTTGAACCGATTATTTGGGATACCTTGGGATAGCAGGAGAAAGGGACGGAGAAAGTTCCAGCCTTGCTGCAGATGTGTTCCTCTCTTTCCTTACACACCCTGCTGTCACAATTTCAGTTTTAAAAATAAACTGTAATTGCGTAGTTAGTTCCATTACATTTTTTTTGTGAAAGAAACCTTATTTCAAGATCTGGTTTCTGCTTCTCTGTTTGTGGCTGCGTTATCCAGAACTCAATTCCCGTAAGATATTGATGTGCTGGATTTCCAAGCCTCGGTCACGCCAGATTTACTTTCCTTCACGTCAAACAGCGTGAAGATTCAGGTTGGTAACTCTGCAGTGCTGAGAGGACAGGGGAATCAGGGACCAGTTTGTCAAGCTTCACTTGGAGAATATACCCAGACTACAGTGGGCCAGCCCAGCAGGGCCAAAGAGCAAGAGGGTTTTTTCCCCTCAAACTGGTGGAAACTGTACTACAAAGGAGCAGTGTTTGGGCAGCTGTGATCCCGTGCTCAAGAATTTTTAGACCTTGCCAATTCTGTAGCAAAATAAAATATCTTCAGAGAGGCCTAAGGACCCAAGATCTTCATCACACAGACCCCTGCGTCCAGGCAAGCACACACTCACCTACACACCTTCAACCCACCTCAGAACAAGAAAGCCTAGGTCAGAACCTCTCAGAGGTATTACCAAACATTGAAAGAAATTCAGAAGATTAAATACTCCCATGCACACCCAAATATGTCCTATAGTGCTGTGTGGTTATAGAGAACACACCCCGCATGTGCTGCATTACAGCTCACGCACAGCGAACAGAGGAAGCGTCTTCAAAAAGAAAGTTAACAGCAGGGGCCCAAGTTATGGTTAGCTTTTTCCTTTGGTTTCCTTATTCTCCAAACAGGCTATTTTCAGTACACACTAAAATGCAGAGTACAAGCAGGGCAATGCAATCCAGTAGCAGGAAAAAAACACCTTATTACATATATGACCTCATGAGGTAGCTATTTTGGTATGCAAAATACATCTAATAATCATGTTATAAAGCTGAATAATCAGCTAAAATGTTAATTTTTAAGTAAAAGTAAACTTTTTAGGTGTTAATGAGGACAGATATCTACAGTAACAGCAAACCCCGCCCCCAAGCCCCCATACACTAGACCTTATCAGAAAAATAAAGAGCAGTGCGAATGTTTTTCTATCATACCAGCCAACATGTATAACTCATTGAAATAAGATGTTAAGTTTAAAAGAGTGGTGAAATTCAAGGAAGAGATGGATATTCATACAATGACAAGCTCATCTGCAATTACAGTGCCAATACAAAATGATTCTACTGCACACCTCTCTTCTTGTAAACTAAATTTAAGCCAAAGTTTTACACCAGAAGTTTTATCCTCTGAAGAAGTCCCTCATACAAATGCTACTGGTAAATCACACCAGCTGGAATTCCCAGTTTTGACGACTGTCTCAATATTTGACTAATAACAACTCATGCTTGCTCACCATAAAGCACTTAACGACAGGGGAAAGAACTGCTGCATTATAGATTATTCTTTTTCATCCTTACTATTTTACACAGAGGTAGATAATTTTTGGGGATGTTTTTGATTGGTTTCATTGTGCCTTATTTTTTTTTTCCAAAGTTGTCTTGGCTTCACTAGCAACTTGTTCTTCATGAGCCATCCTATTAAACCAAGAATTGCTGTTTCTTCTGATAATGAAGGATAACCTTTTATGATCGGTTAACATATATTTAATGCTTAGAATTTGCTAAGTAATTTATCTAACCCTACTACTGTAATTTATCTATCTACTGCTGCCCTGAGGCACTTGAAAGAATAAATAAGCATAAATAAGAACAGTGAAAACTTTCACCACAAAATGTTGCAAAAGAATTTCAAATCAATTTCCAAGTTTTCAAAGTGCCATTCCCATTGACTTCCCTCTCCCATGGATCCTTTGTACCTTTGTTTAGGATGAGCTGTTTCTTTGCCTGGCATGATGACATTGGTACTGTCACCCGAGGGAGATGCCTTTGACATTTTGGGAGAGGGAAGAGTGTCTAAGTGACAACTTCAGACCCGAGCAGAGGCAATAAGCTGCGGGCAAGTTGCCCGACTTGAGCATGACGCACTTCATGATGGCTCTAAGAGGCTGAGTCTTCCTTGAGAAAAGACAAAGGACAGCAGTTGCTGGTAAGAGTGCTTCATTAGCTTTCCTTGGAGGGTGCTTAGAGTGAATATTGATAATAGCATTGTCATTGATAGTTCACTGAAGGAGAAGCATTTGTACAGAGCATCCAGCACCAACAGTGAGATCATGCATCAAATCAGACCTAATTACTGTCTGCAGTTTTGGAACGAAGAGCTGCATGACTCAGATGAGGAGAGAGAATTCCTCTCTTGCCGCTTATTTCTCTCGTAGGGAAGCACAGGGAAAGAGAGGAATAAAATGCATTAGGTTAATTCTGTAGAGAAATTCTTTTGTCATAAACACTCAATTCAACAAAGAGAAGTCCAGAGATACAGGATTTGTAGTTCAGATACCTGAAGCATATGTTCAGTAGTCAAGGCAAGTCAAATACCAGCCCTCTCTGTGCATAACAAGAAGTTTAGAAAAGTTTAGGCTGGCAGGACCTCTGCAGGTTCTTTCCCACCTCTCCCACACCCCACCTGGGCACTCAGATCAGAGCATCTGAACTTAGGCGGGGATGCCAAGGGCCTTACCAAGCTTAGTTTTGGAATTCTGTCCCATTCCATCCTTGGATCTATTCAAACCTGACTGGACACACCCCAGGACAAACTGTTCTGGCTGACCCTGCATGGAGCAGGGGGATTAGACTATGTGGTTTCCAGAGCTGCCTTCCCACCTCAATCTCCTTCAGAGCCCACTGGGTTGCTGGACACCCATGGAGGGCCTGCTCCCCTTGAGTTAGACATGCAGCAGAAATACTTCTCTTCTCTACGACTGATGTAGCCGATTTGAAATTAGTCCTAGAGGCCACAGGATGTACAATATAAAAACCAATCTTCAACAGGAAATGCTAATAAAGAAAAAAGATGAGAAGCAGGTAAGTTCACGCTTTTTGCAACTGAAAATTATCACAAAATTCAGCATAAGGAAACAACTTTAGTGACATCAGTTGGTTTTCATAGTATTTTGAACAGCATTCGAAGATGAAACCATTTGAGTAGAGAGGCAGAGAAGTAATGAACCTCAATTTGTTACGAACAGGCATTATCTTCTCACCATTAAAAGGAAAGAGTATTGCCGTGAACTTAGCTTTTTTATTATTTTTAAGGCTCTGTACAGTTGGATATGACACTTCATAGAGAATGGAGGTGAGCAACCAGTCCAGTCAGTCCTTGCTCTGTGATATGATAAATAAAATTGTAAGTAAAGAAGACAAAATACACTAGATGGAGGGAAATAAGGACTAAAGTGATGAGATTATGTAAGGCCACTCCTGTGTTAGCATTAGGCAAAAGCAAAAGGCAAACAGGGGAAAAACCTTGCTAACACACTCAGAATTAAGTAGTTAGTTCCGACTGAAAGAGAAGATAAGTGAAATGGAAAAGGGTCTTCCGGTCTACCAACGGACCTGTGTTTAATACCAACCAAAGCAGTTTATATGTACCAAGAAGTCTCCAGATGGAAGCTGTACTTTCTCTGCCAAGACAGTTCTCTAGGGCACCATTGGATGAGGTCTTCCAAATAAATAGATGTGAAATTCTGCAAGGGGGGGCAAAAAAAATTAAAAAATTGAATTCCCCTAATACTATCTTTATAAGTTAACAAGATTTCTTAACTCCTCTCTTTTCTACTTTTTCTGGCACAACAAATGCAACACAAGGCATTCATCCATCTCACAAAAAAGAGAAAAAAAAAGAGCGCATTTCATATCAGATGCTTTGCGTCAAGGCTGCTAAGGCTCATAAATCAGCTGTCTTACTGCCCTGGTCATTTCAACCAACGTCTGACCCTTTTGTTAACTCATGATTTATAACTGAAAGTTACTTTTTTTTTTTAATGCCAGATTTATAAACTTTACTGTGCTTGGTTTGATATAATACCCATTTTGTACACCAAGCTATAAGACAGTAAATTTATTGTCTATGAACTGTTACCTTGAAAAATTATATCAATGCAAAGTGGTTTCCATTTAGAATCAATGGGCAATAAATTCATTGGATTTTTTTTTTTTTTGAAGGGGGGAGAGAACATGATGATATTTATGAGATCATGAGTGGCTATATAATGGGTGAAACTGGGAGCTGAGGCTGCAGTCAGACAGGAGTTCTGAGTTACAGGGTTAGACAAAACGAAACATCCAACACAGCCACGATGCATAAACTGATACTCTGCTGTCTCATTATCGTCAGCTTCTCCTGTCCTCTCTCGTCTCTCCCCATCATCAATGCCAGTGAGACGTCTTATCAACACTCAGGTAAGAGTCTTTTGATTTTAATGGTGATAACGCAGGGGCTGGAGCAGTAAAACCAGAAAAGCAGCAGGTGTGCCTTCCAAGGGGCCTCAATCTGTGCTGCTCAGCTGTAGGAAAAGCAGGAATGCCTTCAGGACACCAGCAGCACAAGCGACATATCAGTGGGTGCTGGTCTTGTACAATGGGGAGGTTGGGTGCCCCACATAGTTACTCCCGCTGCTTTGAGATCCAGGAAACAAAAGTATGCATTGAGGAGGAAAAGGTATCTGAGCCTTACAGCACTGAATGTGAGCTGGTATTCAGTGTCTGTCTGAGCATTCACAGGCACAGAGTAACTTAAAGAAACTTGGCTGTATGGTCTCTCCTGTTTCTACCCTTTGAAATGAGCTATTTTTTATTTAAAAAGGGGGAAACCTATTGCAAACATCATCAAGAACAGGCAAGTCTGTCTTACACTCCTATGTATTGAGAATGCTATTTGTTTGCACTAATTCAGATTCCATTCAGCCCAGGAAAGAATAAATCTTTGCTTGAGAAAGTGATGCTCAAAGTTTGAAATGGCTCAGCAAAAATGCACAGCAGAATCTGGAAGGTTACTGTCATCAGACCTGACTGGTACTGGAAGGCTTTTTGAAATGAGTTCTGAAAGAACAGGCAAACCAACCCAAAAGTTACCTCATAAAAGCTGACTATTAAAAAGTGGTTGTTCTTACCTGCTTTGCAACAGCTGTTGTGCTGGTTTGTAGGTATCAGCAGTCCCCAGTTTGCTTTGAAAATCTTGGAGTCACTAAGCCAGCATCTTCTCAAGCCTTCCACTATGTAATTTGCATTTACAGGTACCCCTGACTCAATACGAGTAATATCTGTCACATCATAGCTGGCTCTGACCATTATTGCATTAGTTTCAAGACACCGTGCTTCTTAAATCCTCCTTGCTAGTATAAAGGGTCTAGGAGTGATAAGATAGAAGAGGAGCTCTCTTAAAGAGGGTTAGGTTTGGTTTGGGGTTTTTTTTTTAAATCTCAAAGCAAATTTACCTGCTAGCACTGCTCTGATTTAAAGAATAATTCACAGCCAGAGATCTGGATTGTCTCCAGCACTGGGAATTTTTTGTATTCTTATTCTGTGTCCTACAATGAAATCCCTGCTGTCTTTTGCAAATGTCCTTTTACGCAGTGAATACACTAATAACATGCATGTCCAAGGTGTTCAAGTTCTTGATCTTTGTGCAAGTTTTTGAAATGTTTTGTGCAAGTTTTTTCACTTTATTTCCTTACATATCCATGCGAGCAGCTACACAGTCACACCCATCCCTGCAGGTCAGAGCAACTGAAACTCCATAGGGTCACCTACAAGTGCAACTACAAAATTATATTCATCTACACAAATAGTGTTTGATAATGACACCCTCTTTTTTGCCCACAAATTTGGATGTCTGCTATATATTAGCAAAGATGAAATTTACTGCTCAGATTACAAAAACCCAAGCTACTTGGAATAAAGCACTGCTAAGGGCTTCTGTTGGCAACCTGCCACAGGGCAAAGGCTAGCCACAGAGTTCTAAATTCTCTATGCACAGACAAATTAATTCTATCAGCTACCAGCAAGCTGTTGTTTTGGAAAAAGTACTCACATGAAATGAGAGATGGCTGAAATGCACCGAGAGGCACAGCTGCCAAAATAAGTTGAAAGTTTTCCTACCTTTATTCCTGCCCTTCCACACCTTTTATTGCATTTCGTAAGTGGAAAACCGAGCAGGTTAATAGGCTTTGAACAGGAAGTTTTGTCATTATTCATAGGAAAGCTCAGCATAGGAACCAGTTGATAAAGAAATGAACTAAAATAAAACTAAAAAAAATTATACACAAGTCTCAGCTATGTACTGGAAGGATGAGATTAAGTACCTCAAGTGATAGGAGGGGCTACTGTTGGTCAAAAACTTTCTTAACAAAATATCTGCCAGAGAAATGAGAATCTGAGATTTACATCAGGAAGGTATCTTTTTCTCAAAGCTTTGGAAGGAAAGAAACACACAATCAATTATCCCCTGGTATAATAATTAAATAAGGATGGATGATTGGTGCTTTCATGAAAATCTTCAACAGGTGGGGTCAACAGACCTGATCAGAAACCACCTGAGACAGACTGAAACAGGGATGCAAAGCAAAAGACTCACCCTGTGCCTGTTTCTGTCACCTTCCTTTGGCAGCTGGTAAAGATTCGAGGTTAAACCTAGAGAGGCTGGGCAGCCTTGGGAGCACCTCCCTGCTCCAGTTCCTGCCAGAGCTCCTGGGCACACTGACTGAGGACAACAAAGCAGGTGAGGTTTTACCACAGCAATGGGAGGGTGCCCGTGGTCTTCACCTCCAGCTTCCACAGATACCACACCCCAGTTCCCAGGTATTTGCTGAAATACAACATTATGCATGGGCAACAAACAGCTGTCATTCAGTTAACTGGGACTTTGGGGAAACCTGCTGAGCAGCCATGCCTGCAGCTCAGCACTACCTGATGAAGTCTCCAAATGAGTTTTGCAACACTTCCAGACAGCAAAACCAGGGCAAGAAGATTGGCCTAAGACGAGCTGGCAGACAGAAGAAAATAGCAGTCCTACAAAACATCAGTACTTCAGAAAGTGCAGAATCAATAGCAATGGATGGTTTGGGAGGCAATAGATGTTACCCTTGAACATTCCAGTCCAAGACCTCTGTCAGCTATAGCATTATGGCACATGAGAATTACTTGCCAAATTCATGTTTTCTAAATGGTAAAACACTTCGTTGTGTCTCCCCTTTGACAGGTCTTACCCCCAGCAACTACAACCCAGGGGAAAATATCAAAGAGGTAAGTAAATGACTGTCACTGAAACAAGGAAAATAACACTCTGCATTTTAAACTACACAGAATTGTTACAGAGACATCATTTCAGATCCACAGACTTCATGAACAGTATAGACTGAAGTTGTATGCCACAGTGTTCTTGAAGCTGGAATTATTTAGCAGGGGAGGGGGAAGAAAATGGAAAAGGAAAAAAAATATAGAGAACAAGTAATCCNAAGGCCAATTTCCAGCTTCATCAGCCCAGGCACCAGAATTTCCCCCCCACCACCAAGCACAGGCTAACCTAATCAGTATTATCAGATTTATTATGAACCTTTAGGTACATGGAGAACATCATCCCTGTTCACTTTCCTGCTGAATCAAACGTAAGTGCAGAAAACAGAGACGAGTTTTAGTGCAACATCTGAAGCAGAGGTCACACTGGGCAGTCCCCTCCTTCCCCCAGTCAGAACACAGGGCTGGGTGATCAGGAAGGGTGGGGGCAGTGCAGAGTGTACGTTCCCACTGGGAACAAGGATCATCCACCAGTAACTTCTTTAATGCTGTTTGATTTCAGACTTTCTATGGGAATCATCCTCGAATTGCTTTGCTGGGACGCTTCCTGTCCAAGGACAGGAAACAGTACAAGAAACGTGGGAATCTTTCTGAGTGCTTCTGGAAATATTGTGTGTAAACAGGAAACTCCCTGACTGGTTGCATAATTTATACAGATGTCTGAAAACATGTATATAGATTCGCTTGATTTAAAATGAGAATGAAGAAACATGAAGGCAGCACCTAACTTTAGACTCTATGCTACTTGGAAATTAATAAATTCTTGATGTTTTGCAATTATGTTGTGACCAATGTAGTATTTTCTTAGAGCTCAGCACAACAGGAAGAAAGTAGAAAGAGATAGGAGAAAGAGATAAATACGCAACACAAAGAGAACTTGGGCAGGGGAAGCAAGATTCTGGTGGGGTTCTGTGAAAACTCCCAGAAGTTCTCAACTGTGTCTAAGTCCAGAGGCAAGGGAAAGACTTTCTCCTTTGTCACTTGATGCAGATTGGGGTGCCAGGAAGAAGGGGTCATTACTGCATTCCCTGAGGATGTTGAGCAGGTAAGGGATGGCAGCTTAACAGTGCCCAGTCCCCTCCTGCCATCCCCAAGGCACCACAAAAACAATCAGCACATGTCAGGATCAAGCATCTGCTCCCACTACTGCTGGAGATGACTGTTTCTCTCGGTCACTTGTAAAAAGACCCACAAATCTATCTCTCTGCACTTTTTCCAGCCCCCAGCTACCCATGACAACAGGGCTGCCTGTGCATACCATGGGCTTTAAGAATTGTGTGTGATTATCATCAAGCACAGTATGGAAGGTAAACATGGTTGTCAAGACTTTACACCCAGATTTGGACAGTCAGTGGAGGCAGGAATGACATCATTTGAAAGATTCTGTGCCTGTGACCTGCACTTACGTGCAGGAAGGTGATCCATGGACACAGATAATCTGTGTCACCAGGGCAAGCCACCTCCTGCTTGGACACTCAACTGCAGTGAGATTTGGTCCCCTGAGCTACCACTCACTGATAATGTTGCTGTATCTTGGCATGTAATGTAAATAAAGGAGAGGACAAAACAACAGCTACAAAAGGCTTCTAGCCTGACTTCTTTGTATGCAGAGTGCCACCAGACTCTCTCTGTCCTGGGAACCTCCTGATAGTAACTGCAAGAAACGGAGCTAAACAGTCAGGAATCATCTCTGGGGGATGCCATTTTTGATAATATGCACAAACTGTCTGAGCTGTGATCCCCTGCTCAATACATACTTTGTATAAACCTCACACCCATCAAGGCTCACAGGAAGCTTGAAGTAAACAACTAACAGTGATACACAGGCTACACTGATCTCAATCGTACACATCATAAATCTCTGACTGTGCTGTTTAAACAAAGCCTACAGGCTTAAAACAGCTTGTTCACGTAAATTATAGGGCAGGTGATGCCAGCTGTAACAGAGAAAAATGTCTCCAAAGTCAGAGCAGCGGGATGCACTGTGCAGCTATCTGAAATCTGCTAAACATCCATCCTTCTCTTACACAGTGGGGCAAGTCAGTGCCTCTCTGGAAATTACTCCTTTTCTGCTACCTCTTCTGCCAATAAAAACTTGTCAGAAAAGACTTCAAATTTATCCAAATGAATAACCAGCTAAGATAGACATATAGACAAGGAGAAGTGTGGAGCCTAAAAAGACTGGGGGGGGGGGAAATATTTTTTCAAAAATTGCAAGCATAAAGCTAAATAAATAAAACCAGAGTGAATGATAATAGAAAAAATATTAAAAGTAATTAAAAGTTCACTAGCCATCTACCTAAGAGAGTAAAGAAATGAAGAGCTGTCAGGTGTTGAGGATGGGGTTGAGACAAGGTAATTGAGCTATAAATAGTGAAACTTCTGCTTTTAAAACTGCAAAATACTTGCTAATATTTCTGGCATCTAAAGAAGCAATACCCAATCAATTTATTGCTCCAGCTAGGTCAGCTCACAGCAGCAGGGGCTGAGGGGGAGTTCAGCTAATTCTAATATACCAGAATTTCATCAGAGCCTGAAACTTTGTCAGTCACAGTCCTTGCCTCTGGAAAGGAAGGAGTTCAGACTTTGGACATCACCAGTAGTTCTCAAAGACAAAACTGTTTGAGACACTGCTGAGCACCCAAGTGCTTCCTTCCTAAAGGACATTCCTGGCAATGCCAGATAAACTCAGGGCCAGGGCCCAAGAGCAGAGAGCCTGCCCAGTTCATGACACAGGAGGGCAAACTCTGCTTCTCCCCCACCCTGCTGTGACTTACAGCTCCTGCCAGCTTTCAGCTCAGAGCTTTTCCTCACTCCTGCAGGCCACAGATGGGGCTGGAACTGTCACGGAGAACTAACAAGACTGTAGGAAGAGTCTGGAAGCCAGGCAGGTTTGCCTTTCCATCAGAAAGTGTAGCTGGGGACGTCAGCCAGCAGCGTCCTGAGCCCACGTGCACTGGTACCAGAGGGCAAACTGGAGCTCCAGCTGGGAGCCCAGCGGGCAGACCCTGGTCAGAGCTGCACAGCAGTGTGTGATGGATATCCTGACAGGGATCATGCTGCTGTGGAGCAAACCTACAACAGAACATACAGGCCCATTGCTCTTGAGGATGGGATGATTAAGCACCACAGGTCCAATACTTATTTCTTGCCATCTGCCAAAAATACAGCAGTACATCACACAGCTCACCTCTGACATCCACACGAACGTGTCAGCTACAGGTTTTCAGCTGTGAGCCAGAACTTGGCAGGAGGATGACTGCTACTGACAAAGCAGAAACGTGGATAGGCTGACAGAGCCTAGACCTCTGAATAGAAACATAGAACCATCCTGAACATTTTTCATTTCACAAGCCTATTCATATATCCTCATTTTTTGGAATAAATAGGTAACTTGACTCACATTTTTAAGAATGCTTAAAATGACCAACTAATCCTTAAAAAAAAAAAAAAACCAATAAACCTTCAGCAATGACATATCCAATGTTACTTTCAAGATGCCTGTATTTCAAGGAACTACATCACTCACCTTATCAGAAGCACTTTCAGTTATGTACTCATCTAAGATTACTTTTTCCTTTTCCAATTTCAGTATGATGCTACTTTTGTTCTGTACCTTGTACTCCCTGCAGTGATTTTGCCTCTCTCCTGCAGGTTTCTTTAAGCACTATCAATCACATCTCTCTGTTAAGTCCCTTAAAGCAGAAAAAAGATGAACAAATGGTTGCTCTGCAATTAGTTAAGAACTTCCTTGCTCTATCAGACATGCTCATGAATTAAATCTATGATTTTTTTTCTATAGAATTTTGTAGAATTCAGAAAAAACTCTGTTTCCTCTAGAACAAAAATTTTCTAAAAAAGTCAGCACAAACAGAAGCTTTAAGTCCTGCATGCCAAATCCCAGCCGTTTAGGAATCCATATATAGTATTTCACACACAGAAAGTGCTTGCCCTTGTGGGATACAGTTAGAAAAGAAAGAACATATCCTGGAGTGGGCAATGTGGAGTGTGACTGAAAAAACCAAACAACCACAAAACCCCTCAACAAAACCTGCATAAATGGCCATTACATGGCCATTTTCACTGTACCCACAACCCCATGGACACTGTATCCCAACCCATGTACAATCAAAAAAGGTATTGAGTTCTATTAAAATCTATTTTCTACACTTTACCAAGAACAAAAGTAAACACACATTTGAAACAGTTCTTTGCAGCATATTTTTCAGTTTTATTTATAAAATCAGATGCTCCTTTAAAGTGTACAGTTAAAATCACAACTGTAAATTCAACCACAGCTGAATATTATTTCAATAAAATACTCCTACCACCTGATGTAAAAATTCATTCAATCGCGATTCAAAACTCGGTTCAGCTGGAAGATAAACTTACCAATACATTACTCATTCAGCAAGTATTTACCACACTGTAAAAATACACGAGGGTCCCTTCTGTTCATAGCAATGCCATGAAAATATCTGCACAACAACTCATCTTTTGAAAACATAATTCTACATTTATGAATACAACAAAACAAAAAATTTGCCAGCGAAATCCTCCGAGGGTTTCCAAACTGCTGACACCCCCACGGGGGGTAGTAACTGCATCAGTGCTGTACCAGCATGTTTTCCCTCTGACCACCAAGTAAGTGACCTTCCAGGCAGCTCTAAACTGTCTGCAACGTTTTGCCAAAACAAAGCCACAGAAACAAACGAGCAGGTGCAAATCCAGCTGCAATACTTCCTCCACTGGCCTTTCCGATCAGAGCTGCATCTCACTGTGATCACTCCAGCACACTACAAGGACTGAAAGGTTAGTACAAGCTGAAGTAAAAACTGCCAGTTCCTGAAAACTTATGGAAATGAGGTCAAAGGCTTGATAAGGCATTTCATTGCAAGATGAAGTTGTGGTTCTAGCACAGTAAAAACTACCTTGGGAAAGCCTGGGGGGTTTTTTCATCCTAAGGAGATAAAACCTGCTGATTTTGCAGCCAAGACTCTTTGATTTTTGGGCCAAAAATTGTCTCAACATCACACAGGGCACTGATTCGTCTCTTCAGTCCTCTTACATTATTCTCCCACACCAATATTTTTTCCATAACCCAGGACTTGTGTAGTCCCAGAAAAGAGATCCTGCACCTAAGATTTAGCCAGGATTACAAACTTGGAATTCAAACTCCTAGGCACATGAATTTTCATTACATATGGCCAGAGGGTGTATGGTATTCACAGCAATTCAAAAACGGCCTGGGCTTTCTGTTGCTCAATGATTCTACTGGGCACAAATTCACAGCAGTAGGGGGTACAAGAATGGTTAACATCTCCCAACAAGAACCACAGGTAACATGATCAGGTTTCTACACAGAGAATCTCAGTCACTTGTAGCAAAGACAGCACAGGATACAGCAAATGAAGATTCCCAAATTTTACTCCTGAATTTGGAATGAACTGTGGGTATGCACCTTTGTGTTTCTGCCTCTTTTTATACAGCTGGGATAATAACAGTCATCTTTCTGACGTGTTCACGGGCCTACGGATGAAAACCATTATTAAAGTGTTAGGTACATACTGCCATTCTCCTGAACTAAGTCTCACTGTTTTACAAAAGAGATGACACGTCTGCCTGCTAAGACATTGCAAATCAGCTCATTTTCATACTCGGGAAATAAACAACCACTTTCAAACTCAGGAAATAAAAATAATGTACATGAAAGAGTTGACTGCTATGTTAACTTTCCTTCTGGCTTAGGGTTCCAAACTATTTTGAAGGAGACAGCTGTCCTTACCTGAAATATTCAATTTAATCTATTTCACTAAGTCTCAAAATGCATTGAAGCAATCACTTTAATTTAAGCACAGCTAAGTAGAATGGATTCTAGTGCATAAGTCTAATTTGACAGATAAATTAATTAAGAGGCTTCCCAATCAAGAAAGAACCTATACACAAAGTATCTTATTACATGTTTTTTAGAGCAAATATTTTAGGCAGTGTGGTTATAAAGCAGAATACCATATTTGGAAAATGCTGTAAAAAGAATAGGAAAGGTATAAGACATTACCCACATCTTCCTACTCGAATACATAACCTGCTACATGTAAACACCTATTGAAGTCTCTTATTTGAAGAGGTGTTTGAAGTTTGAACCCAAGCAGTACTGAGGATGTGTGGACCTCTGCTGATTTACAACGCAAGAAAAAAAACAAGTTCAAGCTGAAAAAACTGAAAGACAAAGAAATGCAGCTTAAGAATAAACAGAAACCAATAGGTATAAACAGAGCAGGCAAAAACACTGATAAAACCCCCCAAACCCATAAAAAGAACACTGCCTGAGTCAAATTAGCCTTGAAAACACAAAATTCTGTAAAAATAACTTTCCTTAAAATAAACTTTAACAAGAAAGATTGTCACTGGATCGACTTTTACAAGTAATTAAACCTTTTGATATCGTTTTCCTTCAATGACTTGCAGATCACAGTATTTTTAACTTAACAACTTGAAGCTTACTAGTAACTGAAACTAGAGAAATGAAAATATTTCATACAGCAGCAAAAGGATTACACAGAACAAAAGGGTAAATAATGTGTAACATTCTAAAACTCTTTGTTGAGAAAGCTAAGGTGATTAACACCACCACAAGGAAAACCTGATCATATCCAGCTTTTGATAAACAGAGGGGAAATCAGACAAAATTTGCCAGGTTTTAGCCAAGCATGTCCTGTTTGAAGAGCACTTTGAGACATTCATGAGAACAAGTTCTTTTACATACTGAAAGTGGTTACCATGTTCTGAACCACAAACTCCTTTTTCATCCATGGATTTCAACAGCCAGAGACTCCATTACAATGAAAGAGGTTAAATCTTGCGCAGGAAGTCAACAGTGCTAAGAAATAATGAATATGTGGTTTGATGTTCAAGTTTGGCTCCACAACATGAGAGTTTTGAAAGCAGAAGAAATGAAATGTATTCTTTTTGGTTTTGGCATCACCACAACAAAAACAAATCAGAGAAACTGCTTAAATAATTTCCTATTTGTTATGTCTGGATTCAACTCCTCTAACCATTCAACAGAGAAAACATTATGATACAAACCCACCTTCCCAAGCACGACCAACATAAAAGATTGCATGTTAACTACTTTAATTGATAACTACTTGCCTTGATAGAGAAAATTTTCCATGGGTCTGTTTTTAAAAAGCAGAGCCTGTGGATTGATACTTTTGGGTTGGTTGGTTTTTTAACTGCTGTATGTAATTTCATCTCTGATGCATTTGCAAACCAGTTATCCTCAACTAATTTATATGTGTCTTGATAAACACAGCTTTAAAATCAAAAGCTGTAAAACAACTTGACTCCAAAACACGCATCACAAAAAACATAGGGAAAAGATTTGCTTCTTTTCACTTCAGTTTACTTCTTTTTGATGGGCACAAGCTGGCAAAAGGCATTTGATGCAGAATAACCTGGCCAGTTTCAGCTGCTCTTTGAAAAGCCTATTGGATTCTCAAACCAGCTACAGCAATTTCAGAGCCTCAGAATATTTGGATCTTTAGTTTAGACCTTCAAATATTGAACAAAAATGAAGAGTACTCTACTGTAGCTTGGCTTCAATACATCCACCTTACTTGGAGAGTAAACATGCTCTGATCAGTAGGTTCATCACCGTAAGTTCTTAAACACTGCATCTTTTCAGAGTTACTTGCCAACTTCAAAACAAAAAACACCCAAACCAAAAAAAAATCTTTGTATTTTGCTCATCATTGAGCAGTTAAAGGTTACAAACATAACCCATTCTATGTCAAGTCTGTGAGGTTAGAAAGTGAAACAGCCCCCCACTGAAAGATTGTCTTCAGAGTCATGCCAGGAGTGGAGGGGCAACGGAGGAAGATTGAGTTTCATGTGTGACTGCTCATGTTGGTAAGAGATGGCCATGTAGATTCACTGCTGGTATGGAGCAAAGCCAGAGGGAATGAGGATGGGAATTACAGCAAGCAGTTGCACTGACACAGGTGCTGATGTCCTCAGCGCTGCAGGACTGGAGGTGGTTCTCCCTTGTTTTCCATGCTGTCATCAGCCACTGCAGCCTCACAATTTGCTTCCCTGCTGTCACACGTAACACAGCCCTTTGAAAAGGGACGAGAAATAGTAATTTAAATTCTTCTTGTATTTCAAAGGGTCAAATCCTATGGAATGATACATTACAATCTCTTGAAACCTCTCACCAATGGGGTGAGACCTCTCTAACAGCAGAGATTATACAGGTATCTTGCAGGTACTGGCACCTGCAACTTACCTTGCCTCAGAGATACATTTATTTAATTAGTGGAACATACAGTTCTACCTTCGAGATAAAGCATGTGACTTTCTTGAACTTGAAGACCTTATCATTCAGCTTTATAAGCAAGCTCCTTATTGAAGATTTGGACTGCAGCCTGAACAGCAACAACACTGACCAACATAAACAGCTGAAATGCCTGAGTGTATTGATAGACCAGATTTTTCTTATTCTTGAGAAATGGTACAATATTGAAATAAAGTTTCCATAGAGAAGTTCTGTATTTCTTGCTACTACCAGAAGGCTGGTTGTATTTGCAAAATCACAATCTGCATCGGAAACATGACTTTCTGCTTAGGAACAGTTTCAGGACCTTAGATAGAAAATAGTAATACTTACGTATCACTACAGTTCCTAACATTTGAGGTTATAAACATTCAACAGGATTTTCTACAAGATCACTGGACATAATTTTGCTATCTGAATCAAACACAGTGTTCCTAACCACAACAGGACGCATGATTTTGATCAATGAGGTATTAAGAAAACAAAGACTAATTTTCTGGTCTTGTTCCGTAGCCAAGGACATACATGTCTTAGTTTTCCTTCTCTGAGAATAAATGCCACATCTCAGAACACCACATTTGACAACCCTAGCCCAGCATGCAGTGATAAAACAGACATGAGATTTTTCTGCTGCACAAATACATGAACACAGCCTTAAAATTTTCTGTACGACTCAACACTGAAGCTCTAGGTCTTTGTGGGACTGGATCTGTCTTTGCCGTTCTCCATAGCACTTGGGAGCACTTTAAAATGATTAGGACATTCTCTAACACACATTAATACAAGTCAGAAGCAGTTTAGCAGAGTGCCCAAGAGTTATACCGGCTAAGATAATCAAGTATAAGATTAAATGAATGAATATACCCACAAAAACCTGGCTATTTTTGTGTTTCTTACAATACACCTGGCCCTCCTCTGTGTCTGAGCATTTTTCAGCTTCCTGAACACACTTGCTCTAATTTTTACTGATATCCCAGCATTATATGCTATTCAATTATAGCAACAATTTTATAAGAAAAAGAGCAAAAGACTTAACGCCAACAGAAAAAAACAACTGTAGATGCCTTACATGAGATCATTACGCTATTCCCATTCATCCAACACTCCGACTGAAGGAACTTTGCTACTGGTGGTTCCTATACAGAATTGGCATACATCGAAAAAAAAAAAAAAAGAATACAATGGCAAGACCTGTATGTTGGCATTTCTCATCTGGCTAGCGCACTCCAGCTCATTTCCTGCTTATCCTGACACCCATAACCCAGCACTGTAAGATGGCCCTTGTTGGAAATGCCTGGGCCGGCCAAGGCAGGGATGACCTGCGGAGTCCTTTCCCACTGCTCACCTGGGTGCTGATTTGCAGGGGGACAGTCTGGGTCCGGATCCACGTGTGCACCTCTGCAAGCTCCTTCTTCTGCCCATCTGTAAACCAAGGCTGCTGCTTTTGCATGACTGCCAGCTTCTCCAGATCCTGCTTTAGAACTTCCTCTTTGATCCTACAGGGAAGAGACACCTGTGAGCACAGCTGTACTACATGAAGCAAGGCAGGCACTGACATTGTGAGAGTCTCTTCGCCACAATCTATGGCTGAAACCCAGACAGCATCAGCTGTTGAAAGGGAACTGCACTTTGTACCTTATTTGCTTTGTAAGGCTGCTTCCGACTCTGGGCTAACACTCTGGGGTTTGTTTGCTGTTGGCTTTGTTGGGAGTTTTTAGTTGTTTGGTGTGGGGATTTTTTGTTTTGTTTTATGGCTTTAGGTGGTGCTTTTTTTAATGTGAAATCCAATTACAAATTATACATAAGCTAATTGGAAGCAACTTGCAAATAACCTGTACTTTTACCCCCTTATGCATTGAAAGTACAGGACAATAACCAATCCCATTAACACTTCAGCAAAAAAGGTTACATGTTACCTTATTTTAACTGATGGGGGAATGGGAAAAAAACAGACAAAAGTAAGCAAATAACCAGGCCAAAACTGCACAAAAATAATCTATTACACCTTCTTGAAGTTTCATTGGTATGTGTGCTGTTTCCACAGTCTCACTTTAATCCTATCGTTCCATGCACAATTCCAAACTACATGTCAGAAATTGTTGATGCTTTCCAACCTGTTTGGCATTTGGTAATTCATTAGAACTCGCTCAGGTGTGTGATCCATCATCACCCAGGCTGACTCATGTTTCGATTTATAAGCTGTCCCTTTTTCTTCTGCTTCCTGATTCTTCTCTTCTTTGGAAGCTTCAGAAGAATAATTACTGGCAAAATACTTGCTGCTTTTCCCACTACCTGCTGAGAATGACCATGGAAGGAAAAAAAAAAAAAAGCAGATGCCTGGAAAATCCCAGTAATTCAGCACAAAAAGTACAACACCACCAGTGTATTCCTGCAAGTTACTTCTGTTATACAAACACGTGTATTCCCAGATGATTGCCCTAGCAATTACTACCTATTGAGAATTTGAAGATGAAGCGTGTTCTCTTAAGTTATTCAAGATCTCCAAAGCTCTATTCACTTTTCCCAAAATTAATTGGCTCAACTTCTCTGTTTCTGAGAGATCCTGCTCTACCTTTAGTCAAGTAAGATCTAAACCAGTAACTAATGCAGAGAAAAGTGATAATGACAAAAATGAAAGAGTGAATTCCAGGTTAAAGGATTAGCTTCTTAGATGCACATTTCCAACTACAGTGACTGAAAAAAACTTGGCTTCAAACACTGAAAGCTGGTGAAAAGTAAAGGCCACGGATCTTCTTACATGGATTTCCCATCCCCAATACAGTATCTTGCTATTTATTATATGTTAGCAAGCCATATAGCACCAAATACCTAAATCTTGGACTTCCCTACCTGTGCCACAACCAGAAGTCTCGCTGAAGCTAGAGCCTAAAGAACCAGATAAAGCTGATCCACTGCCTGGTGCTGCTGAACCTGAACCCAACTGTGAGTCCTCGTACAACGAGCGGTCAGGAAATTCAAGAGCAGCACTGCTACCACTGTCTTCTGGATCATTATCCTGGAGACAAAAAGCAGATCCAACACATCCACAGAAGTTACATTTCAGTATGCAAAAGGAAATTCATGCAGTTATTGAATTTGTCACACGTTGACCAAGTTCTCATATCAACTCAACGGGTTTGGAGTTTCTAGCTCTGAAAATGAGTGGTGGTTTAGAACTCAGGGTAACACTCTGCACGGGTGAAAAATCAACAAGCATCTGAACTCTAGTTTACTGGTTTCTGCTGTAGATCCTTCCCCACTTTGTCAGGATATTGTACTGTTGCATAAAGTTAACATTTTCTGCTGACAAGACAGAAGGAGTCAGCTCCCTTCGCATCCTGTTAGATGGCATGAAGCAGCCATATGCATCAAGCAAAGGTGCACTACAGGGAAAATGAGAGAGCCTTCCCCTGATTCACTATGCGAAGCAACGGCTTCAGCAGCCAGGTACACCAGCTCCCCTTTCAGGACCCTACCCTGCAGTTTCAGCTGATCCAGCCTTTCCAGCCCAATCTGGATTCAGGAGGCAACATTTTTTTCCTTGCCTGCAGAGCTCAGATTCCTGCCTCTGAGTTTACCGCGGAAGTTGGAGAGGCCTTTTCTATGCCCATGTATGGAAACCGACCCACACGGATCCCTGTTCTTCTTTCATTAGCTGCATCCCTGGGAGACAGAGGGAGTAATTAGAAGAGTATCTTCCCTTTGTTTTGGTTCTCCACAGAGACTGTGGGACTGGGTGAAAAAGGATGCAAATTGTGCAGCACTAACCAAGTTCCACATGCATAAAAGCCCCAAACCCCAAATTCTAGCTGCAGTTCCATTGAAGACGCTGCTGCTAAAATGCTGAGCAGAAGCAGCTTGTGGCAGCCTAGACCAGAAGATCTCACATTTCTGTCATTTACTAAGTGCCAACACTGTACTGGTACAAGTTCCCATAAGCACAAGTATAAACTGCTTTCTTCACCTCCTGTGCTATTTGTGACCTGCAGCCTACATAGCACAGCCAACAGAAAAAGTAGCTAACAAAATCTGTATCCCTGCCACACAGATCATCACCACTGGTTTTGGTTTCACAGAGCACTGTGAAAGTCAGTTTCTCCTCTACATGAAAAATCTTTTTTACTTACGCATTTATCTTCTGCGTGCGGCTTATCAGCACTAACGGAAAGCTCCATAGGTTTTGGCAGCTCTTCTTGAAGCAAATTCAACTGAAGTGGGGAGCTGCTCCGTGAGCTGCTCAGCAGTAGGGCCTGGTCACACTGGCCCTCTTGCTGGTCCTCCACGGATGAGCGAGGAGAGGCTGGAAAGGGCTGATCCACAGAGTGTGGTGCTACTGGTGATGGAGCACAAGGAGGGGGGGCTGGAGGTAGCGTGGTGCATGGATATGAAGAGGGGGGATAAACACACTGAGGGCTAGGGAGAAAGACATGTTGAGGCATCTGAGCATACATGGGGAAACCCTGAAAAAATACAGACATAAAAGTGCCTATGTTTGGGGGATAAAGGACTGGGTATGACTGTGTTCCACAGCGTACTTGTGACGAGGACATAGACTGAGGCTGTAATGAGCGAAGGGCAAGCTCCTCTCCTCCAGAAGAGGCTGGAAAAGTAGACACTGGATCCGAATAGACAGGAAATCCCACGGGAGGATGGACACTATGACTGAAGGAGCTCAGATAGGACACTT
The DNA here is from genome assembly GCA_013397115.1 of Edolisoma coerulescens. NCBI lineage: Eukaryota > Metazoa > Chordata > Aves > Passeriformes > Campephagidae > Edolisoma > Edolisoma coerulescens. Next base: position 375,529 of record VWZW01005085.1, on the reverse strand, counting down.
CTGAGGGAGAGAACAACTGTTTCTGATTTGTTCTCTTCTCACATGGAAGACTATTTCTATTTTTACTAGAAGAGCGGCTATCTGAGCACTCTCTCAGAGGTTTCTGGCGCTTGAATTTTCCATGTTTTCCTTTTTTACAGGTAGCTGGGCTCATCTGCTTTGAAGGGGAATCGCCTAAGGAGGAAGAAAAATAAACATATTCACTGCAATGATAGACCTACGTAAAAAAAAAAAGAGAAAAAAAAAAAAAAGGAAAACACCTAGATAAATGAGTGTGGCTTACTCAGAGAGCTGACTTTCCTCTGGATAATTCTTCCATAAACCAATGATGGATGTGCTCACATATCTACAATATTTTCCTTCATGTAATCAACTTTCCATCACTTTGGCTTATCCCAATCAGATCTCTTACGTTCTTTCAAGAGGAGGCAACAAACTACCTGGGATTTGCAGGGTTTATTGCAGTAACTATCTGCTTTGTGAGAAAAGTGTGAGACAGCAAGATCCAAGATGGAGCAGACCTTCTGTGTGGGCAATGCTGCTGTCACATCTTGGCAATCCAAAGGAAGCATTCTGTTGGCAGCCACAATAAGACACTCACTAAATTATACAAAGGAGAACCACACTCCATGGCTAGCTTGGTCTTTGTAAGTCACCTAACAAGTCTTTATTTCTCAAAGCTGCTGCCTACCTTGGCCACAGGAATGTCTGTTGTTACTTCTGCTTCCTTGTTGAAGGTAAGTCCTAAATGGAGAGAGCAAGACCCTCTGTCGGAACTTGTCAACGTAGTTCTGCTCCTCCTTCTGCGTGTGGGCTGACAACGTCTCTTTTGTTAGCCCAACTGGCTTTAAGTCCTCAGGCAGCACTGCAAGACTCTGAGCATTCACAGGAGGCAGCTCAATTTGTTCACTTCCAACGGCGGCATCCTCCATTGTAGTCACTTCTTTGAAGAGGGAAGAAAATAAAATTACTCTTTGCTCTGCCCTTCTGGTGTCAACTCCCACAACACCCAGAGTGTTACACACAAAACAACCTCATCTGAGCTACTGAGCAGAGGCACGGGGAGAAAATACCCTTTACACTCAAGTATAGTTACACTAACATCAACTGAGCAAATTACTTTGCATGGTCTGGAAAACTTCAAATTCACTTTGAAGTTAGAGGCACTTCTTTCTTCGTATTTTCTTAGTGCAATAGCAGCTACGTACTCATTTTTTTGCTTCTTTCTGCATTAAAATAACATTGGCCCAAGAGTAATTTTTATTTGATTCCTCAATGGCTAAAAGCACATTGTTGTGTTTGAGGTCTATGCAATGAAGTTCAAGGGGAAAGAAAACAGTGCAGCCTGTTAAAACTATTTTACTAAAATACTCTCAAAACTTCCAGGCTCAAGTTTTCCTTCACAGCGCCCTGAGAAGTACCTTAATATTTCAGAATTCACATTCATTGAGGATGTATCTTAAATGGACAAAACCTCCTCACCGTGTACTTCAGGCTGGAAACATTGCGTAAATTTAAATATCAGTCAGTGTTTTGTGAGTGTGAACAGTACCTGATTCAGGGTGTGGGACATGCACTATAGTGCTGCTGTAGCTGCACTGGCTGGTGACAGACATGACACTTGGAGCCTTGTTGGACAGGGTCAGGTCTGCCAGAGGAGCTCCCACCATGCCTGCAGTTGTCTGGTCTTTCAGCGTCTCTTCCAGACCAGCAGATATTGGCGTGTGGGACTCAACTGCTGACAGCATAGCAGTATCTATTGGCAAATGACAAAGTTTCTACATGGAATTCCACTCCAAGCACTATGCTCCCGATTCACCAAGTCTCACTGGTTCAGAATTAACCAGAAACTATGCAGACTATTAAATAAGACAGTCTTATATATTAAAAAAAAACATTTACATGCCAGTGCAATGTCAGCACATACTAAATGGGGCATAAAATGAGTGAGCAACAGAAGGTTCATTTAACAACAATAAACAAGAGTTCTTTTGATGCATTTTAAAGACTTAACATTTTAGCTTACGTTTAATTGGGAGATCTAGGCAAGTTAAGTAAATATTTACTAAAATACTGTTAGCAACACAAAAGTTTAAAAAGCGGACAAACCTTGGAACACACAACAGGGACATATTAAAAAAAGCCAAATCCGTTTGTGGTTCTAATATGATTGTCAGACACTCTGTGTTACCTTCCAATGCCCTGACTTCCTGCTGACTTTGCTGGACTTGTTTGCCATCTTCTGAAGATGACGATGATGTATTTGCAGAAGATTTACATTTCCTTTTCAATGCTGGAATACTGCAGCTCTCTAGATATCTGAAATGAAAGCATATCACAGGAAGCTCTACTCTGGGGTATTTTTTTTTTTCTCCATTTGGAGATACAAACATTTGAACAATCCAAACTGGAGATCCAGAAGTTGTTAACTAGTATTTTAAATTCACTGCAGGAGGTTCTGGATACGTGTCTGCTTTCCAAGGAGTATTTTAAATAAAATCTATCACTCTTTGAGGGGGAAAAAAAAAAAGAAAAAAGAAAAAAGATTACATTATCCACTGGGTTAAAAAATACTGACATTTTATAAATTATACCAACTTTCTGTTTTATATGGACGTTCTCAGAGTGTGTAATGAGAAGACACTGACATATTATGACCATCAAAATTCACTTAAATTCCTATTGCACCAAAACCAACAAATGTCAAGAAATAGTTGCAAACAGAAACTTAGGTCCTAAACTTTTCAGTACTGTGTAATTCAGATTGGGCAAGCCATCCCAATGCTCAGAGAGGCAGAAAACTTTACAAACAACCCCAAATTTATCTCACAACTCAAATCCCAGACAGTTTAAGGCCAATGCAAACTGCTTGGATATTTACTTTCCACCAAATAATCTTAAACTTGTATCACTAAAATTGTTCCATAGTTTATTACCTGATGATACTATCAACACAATTGATCTGCTGATAGGAAGGAAGACGTGGAGTCTTCTTTGGATCATCATAAAATGTGTTGCCTGGTTCTTCTGTGCTATCACCTCTCAGTTTCTGAAGAAAACAGGAAGCAGTGTGCCTCTTCCCTGGAACAGAGGAAACCTTTAAAGATTCCTCTCAAGGGCATCTAAAAACTACCCTCACACAGAGATAAATACATACTGGAATCCATATAATGATACAAAGACATATGGCTTATGACAGCACAGCTCTCATTTTCATCTCAATTTATACATTTTGAGGCAAGGGAAAGAGAAGGGGAAAATATGACTGAAAAAAACGCAGCACCCCCCCCCACCTTAAACATCCATTTGAAAAAGCAAGCAAACACAAAGAAAACAGTATATAAAACCCCCTGCATTTAAATTGTGAATAAAGCTGCAATTGATATTACTCTTCTTTCAATTTATACATCACAGAATCCAACCCATTGTTTAACAGTAATTCACAGCTTTGTATACCATGGATACACTCGCCAGAGTCCTATCAATATGGACAGTACAGTCCTCTAGGACAACACCAGCAGTCAACTTTAACAGAGAGTATCACAGTGCAAAATGTTTTAATACAGATTCCTATGGTATTTGAGGGAGCATCCAGGTTTCTCCATATATTTGTGCTACCTACAAACTGTAAATAATGTGCATTACTATAATATTAAGCACTCAGTAACTAAGCCCCTACTTCAGTGGGAAATGGGGCCATATTGTCCAGCCTATGATCGTTTCTAAGAGTTCACATAAAGTAACCAAGGGGAGCTTCCACACTACTTGCTGCAAGCACATGTGCATTTTCACTAGAAAATGTTAAAATACAAAAAAGGACAAGTCTGTTAACCTAAGAAGAGACAGATACGTTCCTCCATATTTCAAGGAGGAGTTAAAAAGTTATTGCATCTGCTGAGGTTATTTTTAGGGGTGAGTTGGGGGGGCGGGACTTGTATGTTTGGCTTTTAAACAAAACAAACCTCTTCCCATGTCTAAAAAATGCTATCTAAAGTTCTTCAGCATAACACCAGGTAGCCAAACTCATGGCTACAGACCTACAGGAGTTCATGTCACCTTAAGGATCGTAACTACCTTAACTTACCTCCCAGCACTTCCGAGCTCACAGCCTGTTCGTTTGCATTCTGTGGCTTGCTCCTTGACGCAATGTACAGCTGCTGCCCCAGGTTCTTTATTCGGTTGACATCTGCACAAACTTGTTGCAATGTCATCTTGAGACACGCAAAAAATGCGAGGTCAGAATAAAATGAGTACAAAGAGGCCATAGGAGCTGACTCGGGTTCTTGTATTCTTCCAGTTGACAGGAAGTAGACTAACAGCCTAAGCCTGGTATCTACTGGTATTTGTAAACTTAATTAATCCAATTACCATGGTTAATTTAAGTAAATTAACTATGATAAAGCTCAAACAGCCTCGGCATTTTGAATGTTTAAATACCCATGCCAAGCCTTGAGAGTGGGAATAAGCTGATGACTTACCCAGGAGCCTCACAAAGAAATCAGGTAATTGCAATGCTTGTTTTAGGACAGCACTGCTTCCACTCTCTTCTATAGCAGTCAGCAAAATTAAGAGCAAAAACCAAAAGCCAGCACTCTATAACTGACCAATTTGGCTTGAATATGGCTTTATTCTTCCCACTTCAGTAAAATTCATGATGAGAAATACATATGTACACAGCAAACATTTTCATTTTCACAGGTGTATTTTCACTACTCTGCAGGCAGTGACACATTTACAGACTTACTGGTTCCTGTATTTCCTCTGCACAGTTCCCATTGGAGTCACTTGAAGATGCTATGCTGATATAGTGCTCATAAGAGCCACTGCTTCCAAGGCTTCCATAACCGCTGGAAACATTGCTGTGAACTGGCTGTATGAGAGGACAAAAATATTGAAAAAAATCATCCTCTGAGAGAACAAAATGAAGGAAACAACATACTTTGCAACACAGAACTTCAAGTAGACAACGAAAAACAAGTGAAAAGTCAGTATTTGTCTGGGCTCTGTCACTTGCTTACGAAGAGTTCTCTACCATGCTTCAAACTGTTTCAAGATGCTGATTTACCTTTCAACATAAAGACTGGGCAAAAATGTCAAACAGATTTTTTTTTTGCAATGAGGTGGGCCTCCATCCATGTAGAACTTTCCTTTCAGACCTTTTAAATGACCATTCTCAAAAAAGCCCCCAGTCAGACTCAAGTTTCTTTAGCCTCTCATTCAGAAGGTCAGCCTGTGTTCTGAAATTCTTTTGTCTTCTTTACCTGCAGAAGCAGTTTGTAAATTTGTCCTTGTAATTCTCTTATCTCTTTCTCCACACTGCTCATTTCTTTACTTCTTGGGGCAAAGACATCTTCATTCAGAGGGCTCCTGGAGAGAGCCAACAATATTTCACTATTCACTGTCATTTGATGAAGAAAAGATAGCTATAAACAGTTAGAACAGATTCTTAATTTATTATTATTATTTTATTTTGACTGTTCTGCTGAGTCAACACAGAGGAATGTCATCTGTCCCAACAGTTGCTCTGCTGGGGTAGTGGGGCAGCGCTATGAGAGCAGGGAAGCTCCAGGGAAGTCAATACACCAGCAGAGACACCAGTTAAGGCTGACAAGCATCTACCCCTCTGTCTCCTTCACTCAGGAGACAAACTCATACCCCATAAAATCTTGTATAAAAGATCACTTTGAAAAGTCAGAAGGCCATCCCCAAAAGCCATTTCCTATAAGAGAAACCAGGTAAGAAGGCAGTCAGTCATATTTTGAAATTTCTTGAAAACTAAGGAGAAACATCTGAAAAATTAACTTGTACATTCAATACTAACTGCATTTTAAAAAGACATTACCTTGGTAAATATTTAAATGCTGTATTAAGTAAATATGCCAAAAGAAAACATGCCAGAATGTCAATTAATTGGGTTTTTTTGGTGAGCCAATCATGAATTAATTTTAGGTAATTGTTTGTTAAAGTGATCTAATTTTATGCTGCTTTTTAGCTTTTACTCATCTAAAACTGGTACTTTGATTTAGACATGTCCATTGTCACAGTATTTGGACATCAGCTATAGGCAAAAACCTGCTAAAATGCAAAGTCGGCTTTGCCTTTTAGTTCAAAGTAATTCACTTATTTTCACACTTAATAAACAAGACTAATGCCGTTCTGAAGGAATGGGCTGAAGACAGATGCTAGGCAGTTGTCACATCTGCAAGAGCAACACTATGTCTCCAGTTCAGTACTCAAGACTGTTTTGTTTTGCAGAGTAATCAATGAAAAGCACTTTATTTGATCAATTCTACGACCGACTTACGTCCGGACTTTGTGTCGGCCAATGATGAACACAACTTTCCTGCTCCAAGGATTCACAAAACTGGACCAGCTGGTGTCCAGTATGACATAATCCCCATTTTGAGTACAAAATCTAATAGGTAAATGTTCAAAAGGGGGTTGGCCAGCAAATTTCAGTACTGAAAGAAAAACACAATCAAGAAACAAGGTTTAGCTTACATTATGACACAGTAGTGCAAGCACAAACACTAATGACTGGAGTTCTTAGAACTTTGGGATTAAATTTGCTTTGATGTCAAACTGACTGCATTAATTAATTAGTTAATTTTTGTCTAGACTGCAGATCAGTCACACGTCAAGCAATACGATAAGGAAAGAATCATAAAACCAACAGAAAGTCCTCTAAAAGCAGTTCTTACTTTTCCGGTGAATAGTGATCATCAAAGGACGATCTTCTGGGTGCAAATACATCAGTATGGATGTTCCAATTAAATCCTGAGGTAAGTAACCCAACAAAGGCACTGCTCTGAAACCCAAACACATTATCACAGGTTATAATACAGTTTTGACTACTTACATCCTTAGCCCTTTGCTAGTCAGTGAAGTGCCCATGCACGATCTACAGTGAAATGAACACTTCCCAACCCATCTCATAATCCTGCACTGTAACATTGACACATAAATGCCCGTGACAAACATTTTTCTGTGCCTGAAGATTTGACAGATATTCACATTTGCAGGCAGTTTTGTGCTTGTCTACATGCAAAGGTTAAAAAAAAAGGGATCCTGAAGACAACAGGTCATAGGCAAAATGTCAGTAATTATGCTCGTTTTCCACTGTTGGTGCTACCACAGCTCCCCATTGCCTTGGGTAAGGAAAACTGACTGCAGTTCTGTTTAACCACGTGTTTTAAACCAACAAAGGAGACTGCATCTGTGGAGTGTGAGATGTTCTCCATGAGTGGACTAACACAAAACTGCTTTAATTAAATATTGCCAATTGCACAGTTCAGCTGCTTTACTTGGGTCTCCAGCTGTACCACCAAGGGATTTTTTCTGCCTCTCCATACATACCTCACAGGTCTTAACAAATCTCTCACCTGTCATCTATGTCCAGAAAAACACATCCAGGGGTATGAGTGGTGGTGAATATTCTTTTATCCATAGGAATTCGAGGAGCTAATAGAAACAAAATATGCACTAAGACAGAAAACTTGGGCATTACTTTCACTTATATTTACTGGCTCCTGAACTTTGTAATTGTTCAATGCTTTCTGATCAATAACTCATAGAAATATCACAGATTTTTAGCTACTACAGACTTCTCTCAACAATAAAAATAACGAGTAGAGGTCAAATGCTTTGGAGCCTGGCAAACGCAGCACAAATGCTCTGGATTCACATGCATGCACACACAAGCTGCAACTTACACAGGTGAGACTACCCAAGCACAGGTTCTAAACAGAGGAAGAAGACTTTCATACACTGCATTTTTCTACTGGCTTGGGTTTTTTTTCACTGGAGCCTCCTGACTTGCCTTCATATCCAGAGTGGATTTTTTCAGCCAAAGCTAGGCAGCAGGACTCGGCATCCACACAGACAGAAGTACACACGTGGACCAAGTACGGGGTGATTCGGAAGGGGTAACAACGCGCTTCTTGCTCTTGATCTTTGCCACCCCTGAGGAAAAGAAAAAGGGATTTAACACCCCGGTTTCAAGACTCTCATACTGTGTGCCAGGGCTGAGAGCCCTGCCCAGAGAAGTTATGCTGAGCACACAAACCCAAATAATCAGGTCCTACGCACACTCCCTTGAGATCCAAGGTCAACACACTCAGCAACACCGATCTTGCTCCTGTTAAAGCCAAGCAGGTGTTTTGTCTCCAACACTTACATTCAGAGGCGGTCTAGAAATACTCTTACTCTAACGGCTGAAGACTACCTTCTAATTCTCAGTCCAAGCATATTCACAAGAACCACTCATTTGGTTTTGTGTTCTCCTTCAACACAAGCAGTTCTTTTTCTGCTTGTTGTTTATTCTGTACCATTTTAGGAAAAAAAAAAAATCTGTCCCACTCAAGTTGATTTTCACAGACCTACTTAAGTAAGACTCCTCCAGCCTTGGTTCACTGTTGTTGTTTTTTGATTGTCCTCCATAACAATTTGTCTTCCTAGAACATGTGTGAACAGTAGCAGCACACAACATTCTCGATGAGATCTTAACCAAGGCTTTGCAACAGCTGCAATAACAATTGGCACTTTCTATTGCAAGTGCTTTTTCACCTGCTACAATTTCAGTACCTTACTCAGCGCTCTTACAGAAAAAATTGAGATAAATTTTTGGAGATTATCACTTACACTAAAAGTTACTTTCTTATTCCACACTTAGTTTTGTAAAATGTTTTTAGAGAGAAGCAAGTGTCACAAAAACTACTTCTGACACTTCTGCCTTTGGGAAAACAAAAGATACAAATGGAAACTGGATATAGCAGAAGTCTAACTCACAAAAAACCATTTTCTTACTTAAGCCTAGAGTGTGTGCTTGTGAAAAAGTATTTTTACTCATAAAGCCAACATAATCAGAAGATCAGTTACATAAGGGAAGTAGAGACTGATGTACAAAAACATGGAGAAAAACTGTTGTAAAATGTTTATGTATCCAACAAACAGTTCCCCCAACCCAACATTGCTATCAGTCCTGCTATATTTACTTCGGGTGCCCTTACACAATTCAAGAGACAAAGGCAAATTAAGAGCTCAGGTTTTTGAAACACATATGAATGAATCAATGATCAACTGAAAGACGGAGTGTCATATCTGCTCAGAAGCAAACAGTTCTAACTGAAATCAAGAGATCACCTGAGTCTGGAACAGAACTGCACTGAAGACTGAAGGCCAATCTCAATTTTTCTTCCTCTTTTAGCTCTAAGATTAGCCAGGTACTAAGCAACAAACAGCATCCATAGCAGCAGCAAGTCAGGTTTCACAAGTGTCAGGAGTCAGGCTTCACACTGGGACTCAGGTGACCTGAGTTTCTGTTAAGGCTTCTGTCCCAAACTCTCAAGCAATCTTAATCTCAAGCAAAACACTCTCTGCCTCCACTCTCAAACAGTAAGAAGGGGAGCAGCAATTTTTCACAAGATTATTCTCCTGCATAACTGTACTGAAGGAAACCGATAGGTCCAAGAGAAAAATGTATCAACAGTTTTCCTTCTGTCCCTGTGCAAGGTTATGCATCGCTCTGGGAAAGATGTTCAAAATGTCCTGCTGGATGCCAATATTAAACACAGTAAGCCCATTTCGTGATGGAGTTTCATGAGCTCACGCTAGTCAGCTGTAACAGCAGAAGGGTTTCTGCCTAGTACTGTACCCCTCGTCAGCCTTCACAAAAGTAAAACTATACTAATGCACTTACCTGATCCTGCAGAAAAAGGATTTCACCTGGGCATATTCATATGGAGAAGCTAATAAGATGAACACATTGAAAGTATCAGTTAATATTCTTAAAAAGGTCACACCTATCAGAACTATGTTAAATGCTGCATTCTCCAGACTTTCTGAGCAAGACTGAAGTCTCACAACCTACTTTCTATTAACTACTGAATTGTCTGTTCAACAGTCTGCTCCCACCTCAAATGTTCTCTCTCCTCTCTAGTCCACTCACTCTTAGAGAAATGGTTGACCTGGAACTAAATTCAGAGGAAATGCATATGACTTGAAAAAAACAAAACCAAAAACAACCAACCAAACAAAACAAAAAACCAAAACCCAAAAAAAACCCCAAAAACCAAAACAAAAAAAAAAAGAAACAAACCAACCAACCAACCAACCCACACACCAAAAAAAGCTTTCTCCAGTACATCACTGTGCAAAGGAAGGGTGATTTTTCCTGGCTTTATGAGCCAAGTACCAAAACCCATAGACAGACAAGAAAAGCACAGCCCCACTGGGGTGCCACTGCTCTGCTGGGTAGGCACATCACTGGCATCCAAGTTGTGGAATCTCTGGCATTCGAAACCTCCAGATGCCTCACATCCTTTGACACCAAGGACTTTGGACTTCTCAGAACTGATGCCAGGAAAGCCCCGTGTCAAGGTGGGAAAAAGACACAGCCTTGGCCTGCAAGCTATGTTTGAACTGCTCACAAATAACACAGGGCTCAAAAGTCTCAGTTCAGACATATCCAGCACTAAATAGCAAATAGCTTAAAACTTGGGTTTGGTGAGCTATGCTCACAGCAGGCAGCGAGTGGACCATAAAGACAAAGCACCTAAGCAACCATAAGGTGTAGATTAAACAACTTTAAACTCACAATCAGACTTATTTTCTTTTCAAAAAGCAGCAGTATTTGACATGAGTAAGAGGGTACATGAAACAATGAAGTATCTGCCTTTTATTTACCTCAAATAAGAGTTAACCCTTAGGACCCTAGCTAGGACTGGTCCCACTGGACCAGTGAAAACTCCAGTTTTCCAAGTGGAAAGGAACAAATGATGCTGATGCATATTGCTAGCAAAAGCATTTAAAACTAACTACTACTCTGTCCTCATTGTGCAAAGACAGAAAGACACACGGAGCATTTAAGAGCATTGTCAAGTCCCACCTGTTTGACTTTCCATGTTCCAAAGGGGCAAGTGAGACTGATCGGTGTGTGTGTAGAACACACTCACATCCTGAGGGACAAGCAACTCCACAAACCGGGAAGAGTCCAACACTTTCTTCTTGCAATTCAGAATAGATGCTGCCTGCTCAGAAATATGCACTATGTGTCCAGACAGCAAGGAAAATACAGCCACAAACGTGTCCTGGAAAACAAACATTAAAGGCAATCGTCGCTTCAAACGTGGCAGCGATAACGTAAGGATAAAAAGCAAAACAACCGCAAAACAAACCAACCAACCCCAAACCACCACACACCTCAGGCTGAGGTTCAAAAATCTGTTAGGTAGTGTGTGATCTACCACACTCTCCAGTGCTACAGCAGTGTACTCAAGATTTACAAATGCTAGTAACACTGCATTAGTCTTTTCAAAACAGATTAATGCTTGCTTTTGCTGAGAATGAATGGTTATCACTCCACACACTCCTCCACAAATTTCATAGGATTCATCACAATTTCACACACAAAAACATTCTGAGAGCTTCACAATATTTTTTTGTATTTTTTCAAGCATTTGCAATATTTTTGATATAGCAACCAACAGTACTGAATTTCAAGAAACATTCTTTTCTTTAAAGCAGAGCCAGAAAGCGTGACATATATTGCAAAACCACAAAAAAAAATTAAATGCAGAGTACAAATAGAAATCAAAAGTCCCTCGCAACTATGGATCTATTGGTTTTAAAAACTTTCTGCTGTCTCAAGAGATTACTCTGCTGTAAATGAATTCTCAAAGAGATATTTGCTGCTTCTGGCCAAAAAAAAAAAAAAAAAAAAAAAAAAAAAAAAAAAAAAAATTTTTGAGACAAAAAAAAAAAAAAAAAAAAAAAAAAAAAAAAAAAAAAAGAAAGAAGAAGAAAAATAAGTATTTCTTCACTCACTATCATTGGGTACTCTAACACAAGACAGATAAGAAGTAGTCTTGATTTATCTTTAAAAACTTGAAAGTCTGTCTGGCTAAAACTTAATGGCCTTTCAATTTTACACATTCTATTTCCACAAAAAAATGCAGGGAGACTAAATTTAGTGAAACTGAATGAACTCCTTGATGGTTCCCAAATTCTTACAGTGTTTTTTGGAGTGTGTTCAGATGCAACTGCCACCAACTCTTCTATGCTGTATGTCACCACATCTGTCTGAAACACTCTTCGGTCATTCAGAGCCTGGAAAAAGTCATTGTTTGCTAATCGAAAAAAAAAAACCAAAACAGAAAAAGCAAAACAAACACAAGGAAGTCAGTAAGGAGACTACTTTGAAAGTATTTCTTACAGCCCTTGTACTTTTGTCATCTTTTTGGTGAAGTCCGAGGTGAGATGAGGAAAGTCTGTGTAGTGACAAAGGGAAAAGGAATACTGATTATACTACTGGAGTAACCTCATTGTTACAGAAAACAAGCATGAGGAAGTAGTACAATTTTAGTTACTTAGTTCTGTTGGAAAACATAAACTATCCAATAAATTTTCAGAGTGGGATGGGAATAATGTTTTCTCAATATACATAGAAAGTTACTACTAGGCACCTCCTAGCTATGGGACTCTGAAGGAAAAAGAAGCAGTAGGGGGTATCTCAATAGAAAAGATAACATGATTGTTTACAAAAAAAAATGGCAACAAAACCACAATGCTTCCGAAAGTCATCTCTTTGCAGAATAACTGGAATGCATTCTTTTAATGCTACTTGTTGCCAGACACATCTATTGAAACCATGCTGCTGGTCTTCCAGATTTTCTCCACACATACCTTGGACCTGCTGGACACACTGCAAGGCATAGTTGAGAGCACTGATGGTACTGGGCTTGTTGGAACTCCTTTTCTCTTCAGGCAAACACCTTTTCATTTCTTGGATCATCATCATCATATCTCTGTGGGACTGGCTCCAATTCAGCTGCTCACTGTAGAACACAGGCTAAACTTTACCAGAGAATTCTGGTATAGGAGATTTTTTTTCTATCACCCCATTAAAATTATTCCCTAAATTAACATTTTATGGGAATGGCTGCAGAGTCACACAATATCCAGAAATGTCATAATGCTCATTCACTAAATTCCCTCTTGTATCTTTCTCACTTCTTTGAAACTGAAGCTTTTCTCCTCTACCTTCCTCCTTCCCAAATCCAACGTCATGGATGGCAAAGTCACATCAAAACCACTCTGCTTGCTAAGATGCTTAACAACTAAAAATAAGCTGATGTTTACTCTAGATTTTCTAAATATCACTGTATTAAAATCATTAAAAAATGCTGATTCTTGATCTAAGTTTTTCTAGCCTTGAAGGCTGCACCTGGTTATAAACGCATCAGTAAACCATGATGCTCTCAAAATATACCTGATGCAAAGATTTCATTCCTCATGACTTCAGAGTCTTCATCATACTTTTCAGCTGTTGGCTTCAACAGCTGAAGAACTGTTAACAGATAAAATCTCCCTCTCCTTACATTTGCTTATTTCACTGACTAAAAAATAAGCAGTCAATATCCTCAAACCACAGATTTTAATCCTACAGATGAGATACGAACACCTTTTTTTTTTAGTAACTTGTGTCCATTTGACATTGTTACCAGTAGTGTACTCTTACTATATAAATCATTACATAAGTATAAGTATTGCGTGGTAACTTTACATGCCTGTTCAATGCTGCATACATTATTAACTCTTGAACTTTTTTTTAATTAAAAAATAAATTACTGAATTTCTGGACTTTCACGAAAAACGTTGTTTCAGTAATTCCTGCTTTAGTACTGCTACATAGTCTACAGCTGAAGTACACATATAAGCTACCCAAGGGTCGCTGACGTGCGCGGCTCAGCCGATCTCAGAATGAGGCACAGCTTATCGGAGCCGCGAGCAGCTCCACGCTCGCCTCACCTGCACACGCCGCGGCCCGTGACCCCCCGGGATCCCGCAGTGACAGGGCCCGAGCAGCGCTCCGGGTCGCCGCTCCCCGCGATCGCCCCCGCCGAGCACATCCCCGCGCGCTGCCCAGGTACCTGTTGGCTTTGCCGGCGGCCGAGCCGCCGCTGGACTGCGGGCTGTGCAGCTCGGTCCCGCCCGGCCCGGAGCGCCCCGTCCCGCCGGGGCCGCTTCCCGCGCACGCCGCGCAGCGAGCGCCCGCAGCCCCCCCGGGCGCCGCCGCCGCCTCCC
>VWZW01005085.1:319515-361073 GCA_013397115.1 Edolisoma coerulescens | reverse complement strand
CCGTTACGTAACGCGGCGCACGCGGCGGCCCCGCTCCCACACACCCGCGCCACGTGCGCCGCGCCCCGCGGACAGAGGAGGAGGCGGAGGCGGGGTCGGAGCCGCTTTATTGGAGGAGAACGCNGGGGGCACCGCCCCGCCCCTCACGCGGCGCCGCACGCGGCCCCCGTGCGCGCGCATGCCCCGCCGCCACGTGCAAGGCCGCCCCGCCCCTGGGCGTGGCTCAGAGGTGGGCGGGCCCGGGCGTGGGCGTGGCCTGCGATGGGCGTGGCCCTCGGGCTCCAGAGCGGGACCCCGGAGCCGGGCCCGCCCCGGCAGCGCCGCGCCCCGGTTCTTTAAGGCACCGTGAGAGTGGTGAGCTGTGCTGGTTAGTAATTAATGACAGGAGTGTCTTAAGGCGACCAGTTAAGTTAGTTAACATCTCAGTAATCAAAACACTTTTGCTTTAAATAGCAGTAAATGGGCTGAGAAGGCAGCAGGTTTGAAGTGGAGAGGCTGAAGAAGATTCTCAAAGGCACCTTCGGCTGATCTGAGTTTCTTCTTGTAACTCATTAAGACATACTCCAGACTACAAAAAGAAGAAAAAGGTTGGACGATGTCCTTCAGCTCCTCACCATAACAATCCTGCCTTTTTAAGAATTTAAGATAAGAGAGATAAATCCCTCTTAAATCCCTTAGGTCTAAGAATTTCCCCATGTTGGTTTTCTTAGTTGTAGTTTTCCCTTGTGCTTGCACACCAGGACTATGTCTCTGATGTCAATGGTTACAGCTGTGTTTGTTACTGTTACAGCACAAACTTAAAAACTTTGTCTTCCCATTAAATACTTGGCAATTACATGAGGACTCAAAGACTGAACTATACAATCCCTGGCTCTCTATCCTAACCCAACGTTAGTCTCTCATTTCACCTGGCAGAAAAACCTCTACACAAAGCCTCCCTGGCATGGCAGTGCACTCGGAAGTGCCACACCAGAAAAGGTTCCTCTAGCAGGAAGCCAAGGCAGATGATAACAGTTCTCAGACAGGGAAGGCGTGTGGAATCTCAAGTTACACTTCCGCAACAGGCAGCTGTAAAAAAAAAACCCAAGTCTGTTCCTGGTTTCCAAGTCCTTGCTATTTTCACTTTCACCTTTGTCACCCTCACTCGTGGTTGAGATTCTGGTACTGAAGCTCCCACGTTATCACAGCTTGCCACTCACTGCATGCAATTGTTGTTAAATCCATCACTGCTATTTCAAATTCATGTTGGGTATACTTCCACCTGAGTATCCTGGCTTTGCTTAAACTGTACCAGTCAGCAAATTAACACCATCCATTCCAAATCTAGGAGAAATCCCCATTTTGGTCAAACTTACCAATAATGATGATGATGATAATGACAACAACAGCTATCAATATTGCCCACATCTGTGAAAAAAAGCCATACAACACTTAATACACACCATGCAACAGCATCAACTGCCTGTCAGGGTACAGGAAAACAGCCCCTGCAAGGGACTTTTAGCACTGTTTGTCAGATCTAACGTGGCAAGCAAAAGTTCTTCACTCAGCAAGCTCAGTCCACTACTAGCACTCAGAGATGGCAGGCCATGCACACAGGCAAAGAGAGCAATAAGGTTTTCTCCCCATAAACCCTGTCCCAAGGGAATACACAAGCCGTTTTGTTACTCACCAAAGATGACTCCAACCTTTGGCAACAGCTACAAGTACAGGAGTCTGAGTGAGCTTCTTCCACTTTCTAATACTTCCTGCACATTAATTCAAGCTATGCATTTTTAGCCTTTTCTTCCTGTTTCTCAAAGCCTCCAATTACTGACATGCTTCCCCTCTGGCCATTACCATCTTAGACAAGATCCTGCATAGGGCAGCACGGCCAGTAATGCAGCTTGTTGTTCCTTCACTGTGCCATGCTTTAAAAGACTAGATGCTGTAACTTAAATAACATTGGCTAAACTTTTCGGCCTTTTGAGATGCTGACCTGCAGTACTGCACAGTGTAAGCACACAAGCCAAGATTACCTTGCAGTTCTTCCACCAATACTTCCTCTTCAGCTTGGCCGCACTGGTCTCAAACTGGGAAGCTCCTGCTTGCAGGGCATCAGCGCGGTCATCCAGCTCTGACAGCTTCTGATCTCGCTCCAATACCTTGTCCACATTCACTCTCATGATGTCAACAACCTACAGCAGTTCAATGCTTACAGTAAGTTACCAGTTGTGTGACACACAGTGGAACATGATCACAGCCAACAGACAGCAACACGTGGTACGCGGTGTCTTCTCATCTCAGAAGCAGGAGGTATTGCCTTTTAGTATATGCAGTCATAAGCTTAAAGAAAACTATGAAATTCACCTGTGGCTAGAAGCCCCTAAGGCCTACTTTAAAAACTCAGTAGTGCTGGCATTCCTTCAAACCTGGGAAATAATTCCTGACTTGCTTCAGAAGGAGTTGAGGCATATAAACATGATAGTAAACCACATCAAAAAAAACTTGCCAGTCAGCCTGGCTTCTGGACTCCACAAAAATCACATTTGGCAGTCAGCTCTCATGGCTACTGATGAGAAAAAAGCTTATTCTCCGTAAGCAAAGGTTTTTATCTTTACTTATGCCAAATCCTCAAGCACCAAGACTGCAGCTAATGTTTGGACACCGGGAACTTCTCTCTGCTTCCCCTTCATATAATGAGGGGGAAACGACTTTGGCAAAAATATCCCTTCTATTTACATAGGTTTCCTGCAGGAAGAGGATGACACTACTATCAGACCAGACTTTTACCTCATCTACTTGGTGTTGAGTCTGCTGAAGCCGGCGATTGCCGCCAGCAGCCATATTTGAACTTCCCGGCACGTTGGCTGACCTGCAGTAAAGAAAGTCACCATTATACATCTGACAGTCCTGAAAACTGGGAACTTGTATCATTGGAACAAATACAGGGCAGTTTCTTACTGGAGAAATGGTGTTTTAACAGCTGACAGTGGGCACAAGTCATGCAGCGTCCCAAACATCTTGTCAACAAACTGCCTGCTGCGCTGAGAGGCAGCAGTGGCTTGCTAATACCACACTTTGCAATGAGGCAGGGGACAGCTCCAACAATGGTCCATAGGGCTCAAAGAGTGAGAAGTTTGGGCTCAGCGGTGTTCTTGCTTTCCCATATGAACACAAGTACTAAGTTTCAAGCAACAGTAGTTTACAAAAAATTAAATACAAAAACTTAATACTTATTCTAACTATGTGATTTTCCAGCGGTGCTTCTCTATTCTTTTGAAATGATTGATATGGAGCAAGACAAAGCACCAGAAGAAAAAAGTATTTGGCAAATACAAGAACTGACCTTGGGTCAGCTTTGAATTCATAACAGAGTTCTTTTTACCAGCTACAACACTCTGCAATGGATGCAAGAGCTTCTGTACATACTCCTCATTACCTTTTCACCACCTGGCCAGGTTTTTAATGCATATCTCTAGAACTATCTGTGCTCAACTTCCTTGTCCACGTTCTCACTTCTTCCACATCAGATGCTGGTTTAGAGCATCCTGGCACTCCAAACAGCCAAGTCTTACTGTTTCCTGTATTTATACGTTTGCACATTGGCTTCTAACTTGCATCTAGTGAATACACGCACAATGCATGAGCCGGGGCAAGGCTCAGAGCCGGCCCTGTACAGTACAGTATCGCTGTTTTGGCCACCACCCTTCGGTGCTGCTTCAGTGCCAGTCCCAGGTGAACAGCCTCGGAAATGACACCGCTTCCTGCGAGGTTCCAGAGCAACGCCCCGGTGCCCAGCAGGCGCTCTCCCGGCAGAGCGGGCCCCGCTCTGAGACGCGCCCTGGGCGGGCGGGACAGGCAGGCCAGCGCAGCCCAGGCCAGCGCCCCGGTACCGGCCCAAGGCACGGCCGGGCCGGGCCTCCGCCGCCGGCCGCGCCCGCCCCTCCGCGCAGCCCCTCCCNGGGGCTGCGGCCGCTGGGGGACGCTGTGCCGGCCCTGCCCGCCCCGGGCGGGGGCGGTGACGGCAACGGCAACGGCAACGGCAACGGCAACGGCAACAAGGGAACGGCGCGAGCGGGCGCGGGGACACGGGCACGGGGACGGGGACACGGGCACGGGGACAGGCACACGGACAGACACTGACACGGGCACGGCCACACAGACACACACGCACTGACACACGGACACACGGACAGACAGACGTACACACACACGCGGACACACGTGGACGCACAGACACACACAGACACGTGCATTTCGTGGTGCTGTCACTCGTGTCCGCGCTCTCCGTGCAGCGCCCCAGGGCGGGCCGAGGGTGTCCTTGTCCTTGTCCCCCGCCCTGGCTCCAGGGGCCCCCGGCGGGCCCCCCGCGCTCGCTGCCCCGGCTGCCGGCGGGGCTGGAGCCGCTGCTCCCCCGGCACCCGCACGGCGCTGTCGGTGCTGTCGCTGACCAGAGCAGGGCCGGTCACACACCGGGGTTCGGCTGCTGCTGGCGGTGCTCACGTGGGAGTCCCGGGGCTACTCCGCCGGGGAACATGGCCCTCCACAAGGCACTGGTGGGAGGGAGGCACTGGCTGCCTTTGCACCACGTGTTCTGATTTCTCTTTTCTTTTTTTCCCCTTATTAAACTTTATCTCACCTCAGGCATTCTTTTCCCTTATGTTTGGTCTTCCAGGTCTCTCCGGCCATGCCCCTGGGGATCACGGAGGAAGTGGGGGAGTGAGGACACAGCTGGTGGGTGTCTGTGTGCTTTCAGGACAGGGTCAACCCGCCGCGACAGTAAAGAACCCAGCAATTAACAGCGATGTAAAATGGAAAAATGGGGGAAAGTGGGAGAGCAATTCGGCGAGTTAAATGCTGATTTATTCTTAAAGAGAAACATAATTAAACTTTCTCTGCAGTTAAGAAACTCTCTTAATGAAATCTCGCCTTCTGCTGTGGAGCCGAGTTTTGGAAGAGCTTACTCATAATGGTACTAACTTAGTCTCAGACCGACCAGATGATTAATTTATTAAACGCGGTTTTGGGTTTTGCCTGCAGGGCCGGCCTTGTCGTCTGGTAAAAGTTTCATTCTTGAGGACCAGTTCATGTAAGTTACACATTTGATTAGTGCAGTAGTGATTGTGCCTCTTAGGTTTCTGCATCAGCAGCCCTCTTGAATTCTGCCATTTGACTCTGCTTTGTGTACACTGTAGGATTAAGCATTTTGCTACTAGATCTACATGGTTTCTCATGAAAAACCCTGGATGTGACTGTCCACCGAAGAGGAACTGCAAACAAAGCTCTGGGGGCTGGACCTGCTCACGGGCAGGCTGTGGACTGTCACACTGTAACCCGTAAGAAATCAGATGCAATATACTTACAAGCAGGTCATGCAGAGCAGAAACATTTTTTTTGTGGTTCCTTACTGTGACTAAAGGACTATTTCGCTCTCAAAGTGGGATGGAAGACACGTGTTCAGAAGAAGGCACACACTTTGTATGGGGAAATTTTCTTTTTTAATTTACAGCAGAAAGAATATAAAGCATTCAGAAAACATTTTCCATATTTTAAGGGCAATTCAAAACATTTTGCATGGTTCCAGCAGCTGAGTTCTTCAACAGATCCATTGATTCAGTGATGCTTTACATGCACAGTTACAAAAATAAAACTTACAAAAGAGAAGACATCTATACTAGTTTTACATGCAAGTCTTGGGGACCCCCCATTGGGCACCAGCTATTGTGTGGAACTGCCATAAGCGTGCAACCAGAGAGGGGGTTCATGTTATATTCTGTATTTCTTTCACACAGTATTACTGCTGTCGAATGTGTTTCACAAAGGAGCGATTCTATTATCAGAAGACAGAAGATCTGGCTCCTGGCACTTGGGAATTTGAATTTTCCTAGAAAGCTTAGGTGAAAATGTTAAGTTCCACAACCAAGCAGAGGGTTCGAAGAATCACTTCACTGCGGGGGAGTGCTCCTCCCTCCCCAGTGACACACTGAAGGGTTACGGCCCGACACAACAAAGCACTTGGGAGCTGTACCTGGCTTCAAGCATGCCAGGAGTCCTGGAGCTGTGCTGCAGAACTGCCTGCATGTTTAACAGCCAGCACAGGCTTAAACGTTTGGCTGAAGCAGGATCTAGATTAGTAGATACACCACCAGGCCCATGGATCTGGAAGAGTAATTTGAAATAGCTCTGTATATTACTGAATTCATTTTCTGTAAAGACAAGGAGTTAAAATATTTCCACTGAGGTCACTACTCTTGTTAGGAACAGATCAATTCTATATTGTCACGTATTGGTTAATGGGTGCAATATTTCAGTTTCAAAATGTCAAGAGTTCTTCCAGTACTAATACAGAGCATTTCCAATTCATTCCAAAGGAGATTCTTCAGCGTCTCCTGTTCTGTTTTGGCGTGAGAGGAAAATTTGATGGTTAAGGTTCCAATTGCAGACAGTAAATCGAGGCTACGAGGCTGCCCACAGGGCACAGCGTGAGCGCCAGGCCATTTATTTTGCCTTTTTCCCTTTTTTTTTTAAATTGAATCAGGTCATAAAGCAGCAGTTCAGAAATGTACAAGAGAATTCTGATAATGAGCTATAGCACATCTACTGTAATTCAATGCTGGCAGTGAAAAGAAGTAATTAAAAACAGGTACAATTATAGAAAAGGCACCAAGAGCACTGACCCCAGTTTTTTTGCCACAATCTTTGTTTTTACTCTTCTTTTAAAGACACCAGTTTCAAAGCTTCTTATGTGTGAATATTTTTTGGCTTCACAACAAGCCTTGCGTTTAAACATTGCAGTTGGTGGCCGGGATCAAGCAAGAACAACTATTCCAAAACTAACAATCTCAAATTTACACAAGTTCATTCAGAAATTTTAAACTGCCACGAGCGAGACAAACGGACAGGAGCAGTTTCTGATCTCAGACACATGTACGTGACCCACAAGTAATGACACGGACTTCAGGAGTTTCTTCCCTTACATTCCTGTGTAATGAAGATCAGAACTGGTTCCCATTGTTGAGAATCTGTGACAGTTTTAAATTAGTAGTTCAATTTAAAAAAAATCTAATTTCTTTGGCTCCTCACTATGTGGAAATAGCAATATACCATGACACCCCTACAGGATCAGTTTGCATCTTTTTTTTAAGTTTTACTTAATTTTTTAAAATTTTTTGTGCAATTTTTATTACATTTTCTGACTTCCAGCAGGAGATATGAAAATGTGAAACGTATTTTCTACTTTCGTACTATTTATTTATTTTTTTTCATTTTATGTTCATTCTAAGTGTTCTTTATTGGAGTGAGTGTATGGTGTTAAGCTAGATACGGTTTTTGTACTCTTATGATTATCTGCTTTGCAAAAGTAACTTAATTTTCTTAAGCAATATTAGCATTCACATTAACTTGGCACCATTGGCAAAAAAAAAAAAAAAAGAAAAAAAAAAGACGGGGGTAAAAAAAAGAAGGAAGGAATACATAAATTAAACCCAACTGAACCAAACTCCTGGTAGCCAAAATCAAATGTAAACATATCCTTTTTTTCTTTTTTTTTTTTTTTTTTTAAAGTAATGTTGCTCTGCCTTTTTTTCCTAAGTCTAAATACAGTAGCTCTTTTTTTGCCATTTAGTCATGCTTTAGCAAAAATGTTCTTCTAAAGAACATTTAAAATAAAGTTTCTTATAGTGAAATAAAGTTTTTGTTTCATTTTACAGACCATAGCCACTAATGCTTTGCTTTGTTCATTTCTTTTTCTTGAGTTCATGCACATATCTCTTTAATATATACAATATGTACAAACAATACATCCACACTCTTCTCGTTCATTCAGACAAAACTATACAAATAATAATTTTATCTTGCCAAGTTATTGACCCTTTGTGAATAAAATATTTAGTAATTAATCAATATATTCCCTTTCAAATATTTTTTTCTCATTTTCCATTTCTACCTTCTATATATACAGAAACTGCCCAGATTTTGATGAAGTAGCCAAAATAAGAAATTTACTGGCCAGAATGCAGCACCACTGATCTTTAGGTGGCATAAAATGTCCAGGCAACATATGTACGTGACTGCAAAATGACAAGAGGTTGGACGAGTACATAAGAGAAAAAAGCTACATGTTTTACAAATTACTTAAGAACTTAATTAAAACAATAGTACGTGAAGGTAAGGCTAGAAAATAAAGTGCTGAATATGAGAGAAAGTACATGACAGTTGATATGTTTGCAGGTTCTAGTAAAAATACAAAACAAAAGTGTAAAACTTGCTTAAGCTGCTCTCTCCGTTCCTCATGCAATACCCGTGTCTCTCATACACCAACCCCTCCTGTAAGTTCCCACGGGATGTATTAAAAACCTGCAGATTTAAAAAGTTGCATTAAGTGTGCTGTAGAGGTTTAAATAAAACACGAAGGACAGGAGTGCGAAGGAAATGAGGATGCATGGACCCAATAAAGATGTACTGATCTAAGCCCCTCCACTGAGACTCTCAAAGCTTCAGTTTCTTGGAGATGACTGACAGGTGCAGGAACAGCATTCTTGTGTTGCTTGTGCATTCCCACCTTTTCTGAACAATATTTTTGGTATAATATTTGTACAGTTCCACATGTTGTTTAATACAGCCCTATATGAAAAGGATAATTAATCGCTTCTTCCTTCCTTCTCGGAGAATGAAGCAACTCACGATTTCCTCCTGGTGTCTTGTTTTCCCCACGATCCAACAGAAGATTGAGTTCCAAGATGTCTTGCTGAACAAATTAAAAGTTGTCCATGAAAGTGCAAATGCAATGACCAAAACATTACTGTTAAAATCCTGCAGCTGGTATTTCCAGAACTGCAGTGGGTATTTTTGTTGTTGTTGCATGTCTCTGCTAAAAACAGAAAATGAAAACAGTCTGAAAAGCAATGTCACATTGCTACGGGATGCTGCTGCGTATCTTCAAGTTCCTTGGCCTTTTTCAATTCTTTCACTCTGAAAAAACAAAGAGGAGCTATGTAACACTTCTATCAGAAATCTCTTGAAGACAGAACAATCAAAAGGATTCATCACTCCAACCTCCCGTGCAGAAGAGGCAGCTCCCAGAGACACGACAGGAGGGTAACACCTTCCCAACACCATAAACAGTTGGAAGCGCAACAATGGGCCACTGGAGATCCCAGACAAACACATTTGGAGAGACACTTGGTTCCAGCTACTGTTTCGCCCCAGTACTGGCAACTACAGCTGGGCTTCATTCTGGTGCTGGCCTGATCGCTTGAGGTTTCCTGGACTGCTGTTCACTGCCTGACCCTGCAGCTGCTTCCTATTTGTCATGGCAAAGGGGCTGTTCAGTGCTGAGCCCTCTTCTCCACACAGTGCTGAGGCAGTGACAGCACAGTGGGGGAAAATCAGTCTGTCCAGCTTGGAAAGGAAGCCTGGTGATACAAGAATTTAACGTAAGAAAGTGTTTATGTGCAAGCAGAAGAACCGGTATGGGTGTGAAGAAAGGTACTTGGTTTCACAAGTACTCCAGCTGCTGGTGCCTGTATGTTTTATCATGCTGTTGGTAGGACATTCGTGTGTTCTCCCAGCAGGGCAGGATGCTGGATGCTGTGTGCCAAGGGAGATGAACCTACAGTGCGGAAGTCACTCTTCCTAGATGTGGCCTCATGCCCCAGCTCTCAACTCTCTCAAATGCATGCCGTACATGACCTCCTCTAACCCGTCAGCACAAGAACTAAACCATCACTGAAAGCTGAGAAAGTTAAAAATTAAATTAAAGGATGAAGAGAAGGGAATAATTTCAATCCCATCGAGTGAAACAGAGCTCTGCACTGGAGCTGGGCAGCAGCAAACCCTCTGCTCAGGCTGAGAACCTGGCTGTGTGTCAGTGCAGGCTCCCTGCAAAGGAGCCAGACCAAATCCAGAGGTATTCCCATGCTGCCCCTAAACCCAAAGGTGCCCAGCTGTGCTTGGGGCTGGCTCTGCCTCCGCTTGCAGGGAGTTCCTCTGCAGTGAGAACCCTTTGCTACCTGCCTCTACGTGTCTTCCCTCTGCTCCTGCAAGGGGAAGTCCCCCACAAAAGGAGCAGATTACAGCTCAAAAAAAGAGGTGATCTACCTAAGCATGTATAGGCGCAAGTGCTCACGTGATGTTGCAAAAACTTGAAAGGACAAATAACAAAAGTGTAATACAAAAAATAATGTAAGAGATGCAAATCTGTGTAATGCAACCAGCTACAAGTGAAAGAATTTAACAAAGCCCAAGTAAATAAAAGTAATAAAACATATCAGGAGAGCTGAGAAGCAGCAGTGACAGTTTGCAGCTACTGTGCATAGACTTACACCCACACATCTTCTTTTGGCTCTTGCACCAGCCTGCAAGGTTGGTGTATCCATATAAGGATACAATGAAGGCTATAAATTGATCTCTATAAATACATTTCACCGTTTTATTTATTCATTTTTCTGCATGTACTATTAGTCAGAATCACAGTGAAATGGGAGCTGGCTGCTTTTACCTCTGTTTTAGCTGACTGAAAGCTCTAGCACTCAAATGCATTCTCAGGATTTGTGAAATGTGGCCAACAGGGGTCAAATCAGACTAACCTGTATGCAGGTTAGACCTTTGCTAATTATCTTAATTCCACTGTTGGAGAATATCATGTATGCAAAGACAGAGGGCTCTGCTAGTCCAAATGCACACAGTGTGTTCAGAGTCTGAAGGCCACTGCTGAAGGGGCCCTGGCATTCCTGAAATCCGAGCCCAGCACAGATGCCCAGAAGGCTCTCCCAGGTGCCAAGCAGTGCTCTGGTCCCCAGGCTGAGGAAGGCACAAGGCAGCCAACAGCACCAGGGGTCCTCAGTTCCTACTTGGACAGTGCCAAGCCTGACTACCTGCTACAACTTCACAGAGAAATCTTCTACAGAAGCTTTCTCTACACAAGCTGGTGTCTAAAAGAGCCTGCTGACATTAAGGGAGTGGAGGCTTCAGCACTGCACAGAAGGCAGCAACAAGCCTCTACTCAGGCTGACAGCCTGAGTTCTATCTCAGTTCATTGGGGTTCTTCATGCTGGGTACAGCCAGATCCCCTTTTCATTGCAGGAAACAGGAGGGCTGGCACAGTAAGCCAGAAACAGTCACAAATGACAAGCTACTCATCTTCAGTATATCTACTTTAATTTTCTTGGAGCAGAAAAGCAGCCTCTCCCTTCAATTTATAACCAGTATTTCTAGTAGTGCACCATTTAGAAGCAGGAGAGCCAAAATCCCTGGTGCTGTGCTAGAAAAGGTGTTGTGCCTCTGTGCAATGGACAGGTTTTAAGGCTTAGATTAACTGTGTTTAAGACACCATCAATTAATGCATGATTTGCAGTGCAACTTCCAAGTGTTTTCTGTTGCACTTCAGTACTGTAATGTAAAATTAACCTCTATTATTATCCATCTCTCACTGAGAACATGCACATTAAATAAGCTGGTGGCTCCTCCACTGAGACATGCTACTCCTTACTTTAGCACTTCACATGCAAGGGCTACACTAATGAAGCACTTTTGCTGGAAGAATGCAAGACATGCTTTGCTGCAAACTCCAACCTATAGCATGCAGTATCTGTACTGGTGCAGAACTATTCCATCTGATTGCCTGGAACACATGCCAACAGAAGTTAATTACTGCAGCACTCAGCATTTGCACTAATACAGGTCCTGTTCAGAAACAGAGAATCACAGAATCACAGAATGTAAATTGGTTGGAAGGGACCTTAAAGATAATCTAGCCCCAACTCCCCTGCCATGGGCAGGGACACCTTCCACTACAGCAGGTTGCTCAGGGACACATCCAACCTGGCCTCGAACACTTCCAGGGATGGGGCAGCCACAGCTTCTCTGGGCAACTTGTTCCAGTGTCTCATTAATCCAAAATAATTCCTTCCTAATATCTAACCTGAAGTTCCCTTCTTTCAATTTGTATCAATTACTCCTCATCCTATCACTACAGTTCTGGATGAAGAGTCCCTTTTCAGTTTCCCCGTAGCACCCTTCAGACACTGGAAGGTGCTGTGAGGTCTCCGCACAACCTTTTCTTCTCCAGGCTGAGCAGCCCCAGCTTTCTCAGCCTGTCTTCGTAGAGGAGGTGCTACAGTCCTCTCATCAACTTCATGGCATCCTTTGGACTTGCTCCAACAGTTCCATGTCCTTCTTATGCTGGGGACACCCGAACTGTGTGCAGGACTCGGAAAAGAGCAGAGTAGAGGGGGAGAATCCCCTCCTCCCCTGCTGCCCATGCTCCTTTGGATGCAGCCCAGGACATGATTGGTTTCTGGGCTAGGAGCACTCAGTGCCAGCTCAGGGAGAATTTTTCATCAACCATGACCCAAGTCTTTCTCCACAGGGCTGTTCTCAAACACTTCTCCCAATCTGTCTGTGTGTGTGGGATTGCCCCGACGCAGGTGTAGGACCTTGCACTTTACTTTGTTGAACTTCTGAGGTCAGTCCCACCTCTCCAGCCTGTTCAGGTCCCTCTGGCTCCACCCCTTCCCTCCAGTGTGTGACTGCACCACACAGCTTTGTGGTGTCAGCAAACACGCTGTGGGTGCCCTTGATCCCACTGCCCATGGCACTGATAAAGATGTTGAACAGTACTGGCCCCACTACTGACCCCCACTCATCACTGGCCTCCACGTGGCCCATGAGCCACTGACCACAGCTCTTTGCATGTGGCCATCCACCCAGTTCTTCATCCACCCAGTGGTCCACCCTTAAAACCATGTCTCTCCAACTCAGAGACAAGGATGTCATATGGGACAGTGTCAAACACTTTGCATTTGCAACACGTTCCTTGGTCAGGTGTGATTTACATCATTTGCTTTCAGGTGTAATAATTACTACTGAAAAACACAGACACAAAATAGTAAAGAATTTCCCTAAGGGTATAAACTGGAATCTGCCATGGGTACATTACTGAAAGATGCTATTTAGCATGTAATGGCTTAAAACAAACCCTGCATTCCACAGCGTTTACACACTTAGGCCTCAAGATGATGACCATCCAAATTCACTAAGCTACCGTATTTTTTTTTTATTAACTGATCTCTTTGTTCAATATATGCAATAGTGCATGTGTCCCACTGCAGGGGAAGTGCAGGTAGGTACTGTGAGTCCTTTATTCCATTAACACAGTGCCTGGTACATATGGAAACTTGTACAGTCTGCAGCTGTCAGTCTCTCCTCCTCTCTCCAGAGCTGGCCCTGGGATGCGCCAGGGAAGTTCCTCCTTCTCCGGGCAGCTGGTGCAGGGCAGCCCTGCTCACCACAGGCTCTGCAGCAGGCACAGCCACAGTGAACTGAAATACCTCCAAATGTTACCAAAAATGGAAGCAACCCACGGCCAGAGTGTCACTGGGGAAGCACTGAGGTGCTGTTGTGAACACCACCATGCTGCTTCCTCAAACCATGATAAACAGGAGGTGCCAGAACCAGTGCATGCAACCAAAGTAATCCATTTGCTTTATCTGAAACGCTTTGTCAAGAGAATCTAAAACTAATTGTCTTCAACCAATTAATTCTTTCTTGCATAGTCTGTACTGCAGCCTTTCCTGTGTCTTAGAAGTCCTTTCAGTCTTTTCTTAACTCTTCTCTTGAGTTCCTCATTCAGTGGCACTTTGATTTAATTACAACAATATAAAGTCTCAATAGCAGGGGCTGGTATTTCCTCTTCATTAATACTCGGTGTAATAAACCCTCAAAATTTTCAACTGCAAATAAAAAATACAGGTTGACCAGGGAAGAATTTTGGACAAATTAGGACCCTTGAGAATAGAAATCTTCTGAGTACGTGCTGCTACAAGAGATTTTAAGTGAACAATATAGCACTGCCTTCATGCTACAAGGCAATCTTCTTTGGTTTAACATTTTCCCACTCTTAAATTGAGGCAGGGGAAGAGAACCAAAGCATAGCACTTGCAGTTACAAGTGTTAATAAACTGCTCTAAGAAAAAAGAACACTAATGGGATTTACAGAATTGAACAGCAGAAAGAATGTTCTTAGAGAAGACTGGCAGACTTGCAGCGAGACTCTTATTTTTTTAAACAACAGAGGAAATGCGGGCACTGAAAGTGATAGCAGCAGGCCAGATGCTGCTGGATGGTGTGCAAACCTCTCTAGGAGTCTACAAGCACTGTCACGCTGGCTCGGATCACTTCTGGGAGTGCCTCCCTGAGCTGAACGGGGGCTGGAGTGAGGGCAGCTCAAGTGACACCCAGCTGCGACTGGAACACCCCAGAATGGGAAACAGGACCTGGCTTTTGCAGGCCTCCAAACAAAAAAGCACCATCCTATTCCAGCAGCTCCGAAACCACGCACAAAACTGCAAGGACCGTACATCTGATTTCACACTGATGAAGCCTTGAACAAACACCTCCTCAATAACATATTCTCTAGACAGTAAGCGCTTCTAAGGCACAAAGTTATTCCCTCTGCAAGTGCTGAAGAGCAGATGGAAGGAAAAAGCACGTGCAATAGAGACGACCACTGCTAAGGTGTCTGAAATCACAGCCATGGTGCTGACATACAGAAAGGGAAGAGAAGATGATTTCAAACATGAGCTTTGAACCCTGACTCTTGGGAGATACGTCCTGGTTCCCAAACTGCTCCAGCCAGCCCAAGTTTCTGCCTTTCACACTGTGACACCGTACAGAGGGTGCATCAGTACGTGCTGAAGCAATGTAGAAAGCAACAGCCCCAGCGAGTGGCAGCTCCTCTCCCCGTGCCCTCCCCAGTCCTGTACGAGGTGTCAGCAAATGAAGCAGCCCTACTGAGGAAAAGTCACAGCGATGGCTTCATGGGTAAAGCGTAACACAAAGCTGCTTCATCAGAGTGACTCCGTAATGCCCAGCCAGGGAAATGCTGAATGAGTCCGAATGCTGAAGATCAGTTTACAGGACAGGGTGCAAGAGCCAGAAAAGGCTGGCTGGCAAGTTACCTGTTGCTCTGAGAGCTGAAATGGCCTGTGGGATATTTAAGACAAGGGAGATCTTGCCTTTTTCCAGATACCTCATTTAGGCAGCAAAACAAAAAAGACAGAAAGGCCCAATAAGAACGACACCCGAGAGCACGCGGTCTGCAATTTAATACACACATCTGAGCTCCAAATACATTCAGCCCCTGCAAGAGGTAAATGAAAAAAGAAATTACTTTGAAAACTCTTGTTGCAGGTACAGTGACGCATATCCCAATATGACATTTTCACACATCGTCCTGAACTCAAACAAATGGGACTTTCCTACCCCTTGAAATTTTCCCCCATTCTCAATCTTACTAAGAGATGCAAGAAACCAGGTACCTTAATGCAATGCCTGCTGCACGGCACAGATCAAAACCACATAAAAAACGTAAGTCCCAGATGCACAGGAGTAAGAGAAGGTTTGTTGCTAAAATGTCAAAAGAGGGAAGAGTTCGCAGAGAACAACAAAACACAGCAGATGTTGTTTATTCAGGTATGAAATGCAGCTGTACTTACCAGAGAACTGACTTCAGATGCTACACACTTACTCCCCAAAACTGGAGAGCAGCATTTAATCAGACCATGAGAACATGGTAGGGTAAGGGGGTCTATTTGTACATGGAAGGTGAATGAATGTCGCTGTGGAACCGCTAGCCACGTGCAAGAACCAGGCTGAATCGGGTGAGGCGGAATTCTGATTTTATTATTTAATTCTAAAACTTTAATATAGACTTTTGAAAGTTCCTTCGGATTGGGTCAATTCAAAACCTCCCCCTAGGCCGATAGGCCAGGCTGAACTGTCCCTCATTCCAGAGACAGTTTCAGTAACATCCAAACCTTATCTTTGTTTATAGAACACAGGGAGAAGAAGAGAAAAATTCCCACGGGAAAGAGTCTGTGCTGTCACAAATGAAGACAGTTTTTATTACTCATGATCACAGGTAACAAGTGCACTTGTTCTGCTCCAGAGGACAGAACTTTTGCTGCAGGCAGAAGGTGCCTCACTGGTCACCACCTAGTGATGGGAAAGACTCGCTCCTTGTGATCTGCTCCAGATCATCTCCTGCCAAGGGTAGGGCAGAGGGTCACACTGCAAGCAGCTGTGCTATTAGTTCATCTCTACACCCGGACTGGGAGTAAAGCTCTCTTTAACAGGAGGCTACAGGGGATAATTTGACCGATACGCAGGCAAACATTTGTGTAGTGGGGCAGGGTGAGTAGCTGAAATCCCTCCACTGAAGCAGGTTTCCTTAACTGTTACTTAAAGGCAACAGCAACTGGATGGGTTTTTTCCCCTAAAAGGTATTTTAATTTCTACTGCAGAAGGATACCAAGTCTTGTCTCACAAGAGTTGGCCAGTAAAATCTCCTGCCTCTCCTTCTTTACTGATCCTGGTAAAATGTCACCCAAATAAATCCAGAAAAAAATCAATCAATTTGGAAAGGTTTTAAAACTGAAATGCTGCAACCATTTATCTGCACACTCCCAACAGCACGTGTACAGGAAACACCCAGTTCGTGGAATACAGACAGACACGTCTGCAGGCATTCCCTCAGCACGAGGGGCTGTGCCAGCCTGTGCACATCAGCAGGGGAATGGGAATGCTCTTCATGTGTGTGCATGCCAGCAGCAGACACACATGGGGTGTTATGAGAATGCAAAGCAGCAAAGAATGTTTTGCTGTTACAGACTTTGGCAGAACAGTAGTCAGTACATTTTGAGATAGCTCACAGTTTACTTTTTCCAGACAGAGAGCCGCCCCATTTCCCCATCAATCACACATCACAGGTCATTCCATGCAAAACCTGCAAATGCTACCGAACTTCCAGAATCTGCTTCCTGGTAATTTCTCATGTGCTGTTACACACACAAAGCCTTAAAAGTGCAACAACTGTTTCTCCTCCAATACCAGCCTCTGCTTACAGCAGCCCCTGCCCTCAGAGCATGTCTGGGCCTTTGCCCTCATTTCATCCAGTTCCTACTTCATCTGTTATTAGTAAAAACTCCAAATTTTAACTTGTAAAAAAAACCAAGGACATACAACAAAAAATGGTAGCACCGAAGTCACAGTTTGGAAACACATGTCATTAGCTGCTGCTTCTTTGTTAGCCTAAATAGTTAAACGAGTAATGGTGTCTCCAGCAGGCTTAAGCCCAATTCACGCTCTCGAGTCTTGAAAATGATCTCTGCAATTCCAAGTCAATAGAACTCCGTGATCAACAACGAAGTTTTCTTTTTAGAACGTTTCATGGAAGCAGAGGTCCAGGCCACCCCTCCCTTGCTGAAAACGGGAGCAGTAAGCACACGAACAGTGATGTTTCTGACGGCAGTTTTTGACAAAAACCCTGCTGCCCTAACGACCTCTCAGGTGCGAGATGCAATAGAGCAGCCTGCTGGCAGCTGAGGCACGTGCCTTGAGAGACCTGCCACAGCAATTCTCCCACTGATACCTAAAGATTTTTAGCTTTTTCATGTATTTGTAGCTTTGCAGATTTTTAATATAGAGTTTTAAAGTTTCTAGCACCTTCTTACCCTTTTTCACACTTTAAAACAATAGCTAACCCTTTTGAACACATTATGTCACGTTCTTGAAATCCTATTTAGTCTTATTTTCAAGAAAAGAATTTCTAACAAGGACATCTTGTTTTGCACCAGTGAGAATCAAAACAAGATACAGGGCAAAGAACCCCCTGGAGACACTCCAAGGGGCAGGCCCAAGGGTGGGTCACCAGGGCAATTGTTCTCCTACTGGATGTACCTGCTAGATAGACTAATGAATTAACCTTATAGAAATTGTAGAAATCCTATACTGCATGTGCACATACCTATGTTTTCTGCATCTGAAAACTTTCATTAAAGACCTGCTCTTTATATTACCACTTCAATATTGTTTGGAAAGCTTTTCTTTCGATTCCAGGCAGCACCACCTCTTGCCACCCTACTGTCACGCAGCCAACCAGCCACTAACGTGACTGAGCACACAGGTGAGTGGGCTCTTCATGCTGAGAACGAGACTCCCAACAGAAGCTCTCTTGGCACTTACTATAACACAGCTACAGCATCTTCACGTCATTTTCTTTGTTTTCCTTCCCAATATGTGGATTAATGAACGAGAGAAACAGCCGTCAAAAAGCTGGCCCTATAAGGCAACCAGATGTGTAACTTACCAAAGACCATTCTAGAAGATAAGCACTGGTGCTTAAGCACCTTTGGGAGTAAAAAGCAATGTGAGGAGCTCTTCTGCTTCCATCTGGCTCAGGCAGAAATAAATACCCATTTAGAGCAGGCTGCACGTGTACTGCAGCTTCCTACGATCTACCCTGAATGCTGTTGCAGTCCATGACAATGGAACTCATTGAGTGTGTGTGAGTGCAGACCCTGTCAAATTCCAACATCTACTCACAGCCCTTTTGGATACTGAAAAAATACCCCACCGACAACGCCATCTAAGCATGCCCATGATGAATATACATGTCCTTTTTCACACATTCATGCATTGGTAACTTCTACTGCAGAGCTCTTGTCCTGTTACAAAAGCAGCAGTGTTAGTCATTGCAGTAGGGTTAGTTTATACAGGATTCTTTCATATAATTAATGGAGGTGAAACTCACTGGCGTATCTCGGCCGCAGCCCCATGCAAGCAAGCAGAAAGCAAATATATTTAAAATGGAAGAGAGGAACTGGCTAGCAGGCAGCTACACTCACCCTTTTGTACAGCCTATGGTCCACCAGAGGGCTTCAGAGTGCAAAACAATACCAAAGAGCCATTAGACACACATGGCAACAACCATACCTTACCCAGAGCTTCACTTCAGGGAGGAGGAGACAGCACTTCTGCTTGCCTGGAGAGAAAGAACCCTTCCCACTCCTGCCTACGGGACTCCTCTTTACCAGGGAAGAGCAGTCCTGTGTTTAGGTGCTTTAGGGCAGAAAGTTATAAGCAAGTAGATAAAAAACCCAACACTGTCATCCCCGTGGCATTGCTAGCTGCATCCTGCCTTCCCTTGCAGCAATCATCTCTTTTCTATCTCATTCCAAATGCTACTCCATAGAAAGCACTGCAGATCATAATCCCAGCTTAGCAGTGGTCTAGGTATCCCCCAGAAGAGTGAAAGTTTCCTACAAATCAGAGAAAGAATAGGAAATAGGAGGTTACCTTCCCAGTGCAAGCTGACTGTACCATACATGAATTCAGCTCAGCAAATCCAAAACCATCTGAAGCTCCCGGATCTCCTTGCAGCTCTAGATGTGTCACATCTGGGGATCACTAAGCAGGTGGAGTCTTCCCAAAATCATTAACTAGGCAAAGCTTTGGTTCTGCCTCAAGACAGCGAGCCTGGAGGCAGCTCAGCTCACAGGAGGTGTTAGGGGCAAGCTTTAGGCTGGAAGTTAGTCAAGTACAAGCTGACGTGTTTGGGCACCATGGGAAGATGGGTGAAGCTCTCCTGGGAGGCCAGGAAGTTTCTGTTTCTCATTCTCAACAAACAACACTTCTGTGACAAATCATGTTGATACCGTGTTATGCTGATGCATGTTTTTCACCAGATTTTTGAGAATATGACAATAGATGGATAAATATGGGGGTTTTGTTCAAAGTCAAAAAGAAACAATACATGTCTGACGGTCAGAATGACTCCTGCTGATGAATGATCCCTTTTGTCTCCATGACACCTGGGAATATTCAGCTACTAGAACTCCCATATCTTCTCTAAGAGTATATTCAGCTAAAACGTACACCTTTTCTGATTTTCATCAACATCTATGCATCCACTACTACTGAGAATACCAACTGCAGAACCTCTCATTAACTCTCCCAAAACACCTGAAATACCTTCTGGTCAGGAAACAAACATTAAGTTCAAGAGATCAGATCCTCGAGGTGATCAGAATCACATTTGAGATATTAAGCCTTTGTGCCAAAAAGTTACTAAGCAAAATAGGACAAGATGACCATTTAAGCTCTTCTGAATGCAAGCAGAGAAACAGTTCTCATAATTGGCTTAAAGTAGACTTTGATAAATTTTAAACAGGGAAAAAAACCCTACCAAGCAGACAGCTGCCAGGGGAAACCCTGAATAAATCTCACCTAAAGGCTATAGAATAAGCTCTTGAGAGTAATTTTTTGGCCCAGCAACAGAATCTGCTCATGGACAAAAACCTAGGTTAAACCATTCAATTTTTTGAAGGTTGAATTTCTGAATTTTAAGAATTTACTGGCTTCTCACTTAGCTCACTCTCCTTACAACAGATGGCAACTGGCTTTTGCAGCCTCTTCCCCCAGCTTTATCAACTGACAGAAATCTGCTACAAGATCCTGTTTGTTTGATGTTCCTGTGCATACTCTCTTTTCTTTCACTCCCTCAGATTTTCCAAAAATAGTTGTCATTTCTATCCCTTGCACTGACAAGGCACTGTGGTTTAACGAGTGGCTTCATAGTGCCATTTTTATGCTACAGAGCATTAACTAACATTAGGTATTAGCTGTTATGGCTCACCCCTGGACGTTCAGGAGCTTGGATGGCGGAAGCGTTTCCTTCTGGAGACTGGGGCTTTCTTAATTTCTTGTTTATAGCAGCAGTGTGCTAATTCTGAGCAATACAAGAGGAGACCGCAATGGGATTCCAACAAGCAGAAAGAGTGCGTGGGGCTCTTAGCCCAAGTACCAGTGCCATCCTCATCAGCTGTACCCTGTGTGAGTGTCACATTGGACACATGGGAGACTGAAGGGATATAATTAGGAGGCTTACACAGAGGTGATCTGAAACTTACTAAGCTTTATTACTCTATCCTTAGAAAGAGGTAAGCAAGAAAAGTCAAGCAGGGAGGAATAATGTCATTATTAAGATACAAGGAAAATTCAGAAAGCTTGAGGAAGAGCAGGTGAGAAGGAAGCGATTCCACCTGGTACCCCAGTGTTCCTGCACCACAAGGCAGCTCAGAAAGAGGGTTGCAGAGCCAGGTTTGGGAAGGAATGGATGCAGGTGCTGTCGCCAGGATATGCCTGTGCCAGGGGAAGCACAGGGATCTGCCCGTCAGGACAGGGAGCAAAGAAGCAAACAGGTCAGTCCGAGCCAGCTGAGATGCTGGAGCAAGTGAAGCTCTGTTCTATTAAGCAGATGATCTGTATAATTTCCAGTATTATATTTTCCTTAACAGCTGTTAACACAAGGAAAAGGCTTCCAATTTGTCTTCAAAATCCTGCGTGGCAATAAAGTTTTAAGAACCTGCTTTGCACAGAGTTTGTCGCTGACTGCAGAGAGCAGAGGGACCAGGTCCGTGTGTGGCTCCAGGAGCCTGAGGAGCCCGAGGGTCTGTGAGATACTAAAGCAGTGTGACCCCGGGAACACAGATGCAGGTCAAGTGTACAGAGCATGAAGTGTACGCTCCATTGGAAAACGTCCTTCCTGCTTGCTAGAGCTTTTTTGGCAAGCAGGAGGAAAATGGGGAACGAGACCCAAACCTCTCACATTTCTAATCAGTTCAATAAATCCGGTAAATTTATGTATTTTTCAAGCAGATTCTGAATGCTGCTTTTGTCATTTTGGTAAGTCTTGCTTTCACTTTTAGCATTTACCAATGCCACAATGCTCCTGTTCAAATTTGTCAATTACTAGTAATAGTTACATTAACAGAGTTTTAAACTCTTATGATTGCTTGGACAAAGTATGGGACCATAACCCTGTTATCATTTCTATTTTAGAAGGAAAAGCAAGGCAGTTTTGAAACACGGTTAACATCTTCAGTGGAAGCAAGTCACTTTGTTGCATCCTAGCCAAGGACCATGGACAAATTCCCAAGCAACCACAACCAGTAACAAAGTGCCCGTGGACACGGACAGGACTGCACTGCTGCAGAAATTCAAGCACTGCATAATGTGATGTGAGCCAGAGAGAGCCTAATGACAGTGAATCCCCCCTGCTCCCGAATTTCTGTCTGGAACTCCCCAAGAGCTAAACCCAGCCCACAGGGATGCCCAGAGCAGCGACCGCGCTGCTGGAGAGAGGAGACTGACCCTGGGTCCGGCCTGCAAACTTCAGTGGTGCAAATGAGCAGGGTCTCTCTACAAAGGGAAGAGGAAACACTGAGAAAGAAGGCAATGAGCTTAAGTCAAGAACTGCTGGAATCATGGGCAATTTAAGCCCTGTAGAGTCTATGTTACTCAGCAGGAGGAGTCTTAACTGAGCCCAGCTGGAGTGCATGGCACATCCTGGATGTTGGTGGGAACCCCAGGGACACAGCCAGACCGGCGGCATTCTCTGGGCCTGTGTCCGAGTCGGCTGTAAGAGCCCCTGTCAGGCTGACCCCAGAGATTCCCTGGATGGAAACTTGGCACGTGGCTCCCCCAGGGACCGCCTGGATCTCAAGCAGATCTGAGAGGATACAGAAGTTCTGAACCTCCAGGACATGCTGCACAACAAACACAACAAACCCTTTGGTCTCTTCCGTATGCCCTGCCGAAAGCAAGAAGTCACCTGTGCTTCTTCATCAGTAACTGTGGCTGTTTCAAGTGCACTTGGAATCAGCTTGGGAACTACAAAGCCCTCTTTCTTGTCCACACATGTTACTTCCCACTGAACCTGCAGGCAAAATGTACTTCCATAGCATGAGCCACACTGACCTTCTGCAAAGTGTAGCTTTGAAATCCTGCAACAAGAACTGAGTCTGTTTCTAAAATCAAGAGTCTATCACATGCTGCTCTAAGAGCTCTCCTTGTTAAATGTCACGGGGCTGAACTAAACATGCTTCTTAAATGCATCAGGTGTGACCACCTCCTGAGTGGATGAAATGCATGGGTAGTGAGAATGGAGCGGGCAGAGTCAGAAACACCGGAATTCACCACTGTCTAGGCAAAGTCCCGGTTTGCAACTTGATCATACAGGGGATCCTTTCAGCTAAAAACCAAAGCAAACACCCTGCTGGTATGGCAGTGCTGCCTGCCACAGGGAGCACTCTGGCAAGCCTGTGCTGTTCCCACACTGGCAGGAGCCGGTTCATCCTCGTGTCTGTGGAGTGGCTGACGTGAACTAACGTGTGCTGCTCTGCTGCCACATCCCACCTACCCACATCGAAGAGAACACGTGCTTGAGGAGAGCCAGCCAAACGATTCTGTGATCAAACTAAAGGCATTTCCAGCACACACCAGACGTCATCACATTTTGCACTTTCCCACATACCATGAATGTTTTGTGCAGCACTCAGAAGCTGTAGCTATGATTTCACAAGCTTTTTTTTAGTCTTCCTCAAGTCCAGCTTTTAAAGTGAAACAACCTGGACTGTTTTACATTATAAGCAATGCACCTGTACACAATTCTCTTTCAGCAACAGTCCTAAGTTTAAGACTTCATTTTTGACAGTGCATCTTGGAAACAGCTTGGCTTTGTTCTTTGATTAGAAGATCTGTAGTGAGCTGGTTCTACTATATTTACATTGCACTCATTGCAGACACACTTGAATACTGTCACATTGCTCTAAGGAAGGGCAGATACCAAAAGATAGTGTCATACCTGTGGCGGCAGCGTCGTAAAAACCGCATAATCTTGCGAGCAGCTTGATCCTGCTTCTTGGTAAGCAGACTGCTTCTAAACACAAAAAACCCCAACACTGAAGTGTAGGCAAAACTGGGGGAGAATACTACTAAATGCAAGAATAATTATCCTATGAACCACAGTCCTTTTCCCACTGGCCTTTGTCTGTGAAGCACAGCACAGCCTCGAAGAACATGAAAACAACATAAAAAGATCCCAGTAGCATCAACGCCCCTGGGGCTCACCTGAGTTTCTGCTGTACGATGGTGGCCGCCCGACGGTTTTGCCTCCTCTTGCCACACTCTTTGTAGCTGCGATAGTACTGCTGGATCAGCATCGCGGCTCGTCGGCTCTGCTGGAATTTTTTCTGCTCATAATAACTTCGGAATTTGCTCTGGATAAGAATGGCAGCTTGCGTCATCTTTTTATAAAGTGCATACTACAACAGAAACAAAAAGAAGCTGAGGCATCCCAGTAAGACCAGTAAGAAGCAGGTTCCTACGGTGAAAGACTCTTGAGCCACTAAGACGTGATGAGAAGTAAATGAGTATCTGTTCCCTGACTGGGAATTGTATGAGAAAAGAGTGACAGCAACCTGGAACAACTGTAAGATTAGGGGCAGAACTTTGTCTGCATCAAGAAAAAAAACCCTATCTGTTTCGCTGCCTCTGCAATAGTTTGACTGGATTCATGGAATCATAGAATAGCTTGCATTGAGAGGTATCTGTAAAGGTCATCTAAGTTCAACCCCCCCAACATGAACAGGGACATCTTCAAGTAGCTCAGGTTGCTCAGAGCCCCATCCAGGGATAGGGCATCTACCACATCCTCTGGGCAACCTGTGCCAGTGACTCACCAACCCCACTGTAAAAACTTTCTTCCTTGTACCTAATCTGAACCTACCCTTTTTTAGCTTGAAACCATTACCACTTGTCCTGTTGCAACAGGCCCTACTAAAAAGTCTGTCCCCATCTTTCTTAAAAACCAAACAACCCCAACAAATCCCCAAACCCACAATAGTTCTAAGTCTAATGCTGAGCCTAAGACACAGGCAAAACTAAATCTCATCAGAAATCCCTAACAAGCATCCACTGAGCTCACAAATCTGCATGAGCAGTCACACACTTCCCAAATTACATCCAGCACTGTATTATTTCGAGCCCTGTGATTCCAAGTAAAGCAGGCACAAACTGTTTAAAAGAAAGTCTTTATTCTACATCCTTTTCCTCTCACAGCATGCAAGGCGATAACCACTTAACAGAAACCATGTGCATTCATGCATATTTGTAAGTCCTAAGATGGAAATGTAGAATAATGTATAGAAGTTGCACTCTATACTACTGTAACATAGGTTTTCAGTGTTTGATGATCTTATTTTGATAAGTTTTAATACTTTCAAAAGCTGATGTGTCTACTGTTCCTGGGTATTTTATCAGCTTTGACTTCTGGTCACTTTATCAGACAGGTGAGTAGCAGCTACTGCCCTGTACAGGGTAACGTCCTAACATATCTCAGTATTTTCCACTCTACTGGGACCAAAAACCCCAAAAGCAAACAAACATCCCTCCCAACATAACCCCGAAGCAAAAACCCCTCCAATATCATCACAGACCACCATTTACCAAATTTCACTTTTTGGAATTGAAGCAGTCATTAGGAGCAGTTATATGTTGCCATTATTAATTTCTAGTGGGTTTTTTGTTTCCTTCTTTTTTCTTTTTAACATTTTTTAATTAATGGATCAGATTTTGTGATTTTAAATTCACTGTTTTAAATAAGTCCACTCACGGGCTGGTCATGGTTTTCCTTCGAATTTTTAGCCCAGATGGGACTTCTGTGGCTGAGTTACAAACCCCTGAACAGAAGGGTTCAAATACAAAACTGTGCCATGAGCTGTGACTGTTCCCATCAAGTCACAAGCCTGCGCTGATCAGTGCAGTAACAGATCAGAGGAATAAGGCATGTGAAAGAGAAATTAGGAGTCACTGGATAAACCGGACCCCAGCATGTTTGCATTCAACTCTAAGACCTGAGTAGCTGCCCCCTGTCCTCCTCTTGTCCCCTTCTTCTGGGAAGGGGACCAGTGGAGATGTCACCTAACCTCCTCCCCAAAGGGGAAAGCCATGGTGAGCTCAGTGTCCCAGAGCTCAACCCACTTGTGCTGACAAACAGTCCTCAGCCCGACACAAAACCACAGGGCAGGGGGAAGCCGTGGATGGAGTATCACCCCAAGGACACATTCTCTCCAGGAAAAGCACGCCTTGCCTCCGGGTAGCCCTGAGAATAGCTCAGTTGATTCTAGAATCTGACGAGAGCAAGATGTTGCACAGCTGGGAAACCCATCTTTACAGCAGGAAATTACTGACTGTGAACAGTTCGGGACTGGCATCAACAGTTGTGCCTCCAGCATGAGCAGCAATGTACTGAGATGTTGATCTTAGGATTTCAGCACACAGGTATTTCAAAGATGAATGGTCAAAATACTTCAGCAGGCAAGCAGAATGCAGAGGACATTGGCTGCATGGGTGGGATAAATGTTTCGTGCTCCCCAAATGCCAAGGCAAAGGTCACCAAGAGACAGCTGATCAGGAGCACTAAAGGAAAGCCTGTCCTCTGGAAACTGGCTGCAAAGCCCTCCCAGCAGCTCAGCCCATCCCTGCTCATGGGAGCTGATGCAAGCGTGGCACAGCAGTCCGTACACAACTCCCAGAAGGTCTGGTTTGTCAGTGATTTCTCAACCACAGGCATTTATTAGTGGATACTATTAAAACATTTCTCCAAAATGCCAGGTTCTCCTCACTTATACTGAGTGGGAAAGTTAGTGACCCATGGGGAACTGTTTCCAAAATAGTGTTTGTATTTGTATTACCTTCAAGGCTATCCAAGTAAGCTTGGGGAGAAACAGAAAAATACACAGTTAATGTTAGTTCTGCAAATAAAGAATGAAAAAAAACAAAAACAAAAAGACCCAAACAATCCTCTCCTCTTTCAAAAAGAAGTGATTCCAGGATCCAAGACAAAGCAATTTGTCAAGCAGTTTTTGAAAGGAATTAAGCTTCTCTACTACAGGAAGCCTCACTCCAGAATGAAAGCCATGTGATAGGTTGGATGCGAACCACAATGTAGTCACCTAACACTAAAAAGACTTCCCAAATAAATGTTCTTGAGGGTTGTAAAAGAGCACAGGTGTCTTGCCTCACTTTCTGTAACATGTTGCCAGGCATTAGACAGACTGTGTCCAGCAGGGTAGAGTGCAAAGAGGAATGTGGGCTCTAGTCCTCACCAAAACAAACAAACAAACAAACACAACAAAAAACCAGAAGAAAAAAACCCAACCAAAAACCGAAAAGGAAAGGTATCTTCTTTTTCTGGGGTTGAGAACTCAGCCTGAAAACATGTCTCCAACCAGAGTCTGGAGATCAGTCTCAGTCCTGGAAAAACTTGCATCAAGCTACAACATGTGACTTCCCATAGTTTAAAAGTTTAGTATGTGCAAAATAAAACCACCTATTTTTCATCTTCACCTTTATCAAAGGCAAAACTAACTTCAATTTCACAATGAAATTTGGCAAGCAACTAGGCAGAGAATAGTCTCCTCAGGCTACAGCATGCATAAAGGCCAAGATGGAATACATCACTGCCCTCCATCTCACAGCAAAAACACAGGCATTATCACAAACAAAATAATTTCAAGGATTCCCTCCAAAATTAAGATTCAGAACACAAATTTTCTTTCCCTTTTCAATTCTGCCTGAGCAAGGTATCTCATTACTGCATGCTGAAAAGCATACGAGAGGAACAGTGGGATAATTCCCGCAACAAAGAAGTGCGTTCGTGGCACTTACACATGCTTCATGAAATTTCACTTTCTTGATTACCTGTTTGTACTTTCGGTAGCAACGCTGAATAACAGCAGCAGCCACCTCCTGCTGTTCCCGGAGAGGACGACCCTGTGTGGAGAAGGAAAGGAGCAGCATCGGTCAGAGTGCACCAAAACCCAGGACGGGTGATGGGGCTCTCGGCCAATCACAGGGCAAACCTCTCCTATCAACACTACCTAGTCCAACTCAGGCCTAGGCATTTCCTGGAGATGTCTGTACTGTCAACTCACATAAGGAACAAACCTTCAAAATGCATCTTTACACCAAGTGGAC
This sequence comes from Edolisoma coerulescens, assembly GCA_013397115.1. Taxonomy (NCBI): domain Eukaryota; kingdom Metazoa; phylum Chordata; class Aves; order Passeriformes; family Campephagidae; genus Edolisoma; species Edolisoma coerulescens. The sequence continues at coordinate 333,434 of VWZW01005085.1, read as the reverse complement.
AACTAAGCAGAACCTCTGGGGTACATTTTGAGGATGCGCTTTGTGAGCGTTGCTCTCGCACAGCAGGTGTGCCATGGCACGGCATGCACGCCCCATACAGTACTTGTTGGGCAAACATCAACAAGCAAATGCCTCAAAGCATTGAAAAGGTTATGACAGAAACTGTATTTCTGTCCCCGGAGTGGGTATTACCCACCTTTTGGTTTGTAACAAACTATACTCTCTCTCACACACCTAACAAGGAAGACACTGGACGTTTGGGCCACATACCTTGTATTTCCTGAATACTGTCTGGACGAGTTTGGCAGCTTCATAGAGTTCTCTCTGCTCATGATCAGACAGAGTTAACTGTGCAAACTCATTTTCTACCTTCTCGCTGGTGGATGCACTCAGAAATTCGGACCAGTCTGCTGCCGAGGGAAGGCTGGGTTTCTCAAAAGCTATTTCACTGACTGGTGAGCCTGCAGGGCTCAAGCTGGTGTTCGAAGAAGGGGTCAAGGGTTCACTATACAGACTTCTGAAATACCAATCACAGTAGGAATAATTGGCTTACAAAGCACTTGGGCTGGCATCACAGTTAAGGACAACAACATTTCTGAGTTCAAGACAAAAGTTTACACTCCCCTCCCTCTCTCCAAGCAACATCCCACATGTCTGAGCCTGCCTGTACTGCATTGCACTGATGTGGCACTGGAGTGAAACCCCCATTCCATGAATTTGTAGCTGCGCTGGCAACAATACATCTGAGTCCAAGAGTGTGCCCGGGCCTGCAAGACCAGAACCGAGTCTCACTGAGAACTGGCACCTGCACGCTAAAGAGTCAGAACATGCTGCCCAGCATTCACACCACGCCAAAACCCAGAGCAACCTCACAGCTCTCACTGACCTGATCTGCGCAGCACTGGGCAAGTGATCGACATCAGCAAGGTAACTGGCCAGCCAGCTCATGGTGGTGCTCATGGCAGCACTGTCCGTCCTCTCCACCAGCAGCGATTCCATTGGCACAAAATTCTCCCGCTTGATCCTGTCAGGCGTAGCTTCAATAATGTGCTCTGCAAGTGTCATCATGTTCACCTGTCAAGGGGGAAAGAACAGCAAACCTTTGCTGCCTGGTAGAAGGCACCTTGTGCTTCCATGTTAGAGCCCAGCTTTATCATTTTCCCCAAACCTGTGGAAGCTGGAGTCTACTGTTTGTCTCAGCAGTGGAGAGAAATCCATCAGCCAGTGCTCATTTGCTTTTCTGCCTCTTCAGACCAAGCACTGCAGGGTTTCATAGTCCTCATATTCCCCGGACCTCTTTTTTTTCCTTTATGGGGAATCCAAGAGATCTGATGAAAGCTCTCTGGGCCCTCTCTCTACAGTACTGATAGCTGTCACTAGTATGTTATTTCCAAAGGAAAAGTGACCTTGCCACTCTTTTGCTGAGATGGGCAGCAGAGCACGACGGGACAATAAAGGCACATCAAGAGAAGTTAAAAATCTTGGGACAGAACATTGTCAGTAATCCTTCCGAACGATATCCCTCAGCTCAGCAAGTTTCACAGGAATTTTTTACTCAGAGAACAGAAAACTGTTCTTGTTTTGCAATGCTCGGCTTCACCCATGTTATACCAGCCAGAAGAGAACATTCAGAGATGCCAAGGCAGAACAGGTAAGGCTGTGTTCCCATTACCCACAGACAACCACAGTATCTTTCTCCCAGTGATTACTTCTCATGTATCTCTCCTGCTTCTGTTATATTTTTATTTCCTCTATTCCATACCTAGTGGGATTCTTCCTTCCCCAAACCCACGATCTCTCCCATTCTCCACTTTTATCTCCTCCCCTCCGAAGCGCAGGGGCTTGGCCTGCAACCACAGCACTACCTCTCTCACATCTTGCCTTTGTAGGGACTGCTGCCCAGTTCCCACAGGACATGCACTGCTGTGATCAGGAGCCTCTGCTTCTTCCTTTTTCCTTGCACAACTGCAAACAATTTTGTGCATTCTGTACACTGTTGAAGTGTATGCCAGTGCACAACTCTAAATGCTAACCATTAGCCTTTATGTCTGGCTTTAAACTGGAAGAAAGTATATATTGACTATGTGACCAACTCCTTCCTCAAAGCACAATTCAGAGTCTCTAGAGGCCTCCACAGAAGTTTCTCACAGTCAGGATCCTCTGTGCAGCCTCCATGCTCTATGAGACTGCAGATCTTGGTGCTGTGGGTTTGTTTACCTGCAGTTCATCCATGTGGTGTAAACAGTCCTCATCCCCTGCGTTGTCCCTGTAGGACAAGAGTTCTGCATCCACCATCTCCCTGTCGGCCATCATCAACACATTCATCTGCTCCCGCTGGCGCAGCCGATGGGCCACAGCGTCCTTCCCCAGGGCAGTGCCCTTCTGGCTCCCTGCCACCTGCACTGCAGACACACCAATATAAATGTCTTTTGGGTTCCATTTGATGCCTGCTTGGCTGCCGGAGCCCCGGTACCCAGTAACCTCTGGGATGTGCTGGGAGAGCTCCCGGCCATAGTCCCTCAGCCCTTCACTGGGGCTGATTGTCTCAGTGGAGGATTGCTTGGAGCTGGAGTTCTGCTTCCTAATGCTTGGCTGTTCCAGGCTCAGTGCAGTGGAAAGCAGCTTCTCTTGCCGGGCTTGAAAATACTCAGGGCTCAGCTTATGCTTTTTGGGTGCAGGGTAATCTTTCTGAGTCTCACTACTGTAATAGCTGGAAGGTTCTGATCTTGGCCGCCTCAGCTCTGTAAACAAATAGATCAATGGTCAAAACTAAACATGCAACCCACGACTGCTATAGGAACATCAACAGCTTCTGCCTCAGACCAAAGTTCGTGCTGTGCTCTACTGACACCTGAGAGGATGTGCAAATGGAATAACAAACACCCAGGCAGGATACTGTCTCAACCACTCCTGAGATACACAGGTCTTTCCAAAGCAGGCATTCACCTCTCTTCCTAATGCTTATTCAAGTGTATGGAGCACAAGAAAATAATTAAGCATGGACAGCAGGGCTACAGGTGGCACCTGCTGTCCATGCTCACCTCCAAGTGAGCTCCTTGCCCCCACAGCTCCACATGCTAAATGTCAACAAAACAGTGCATGCCCTCCAGGATGTTTTACCTGTGTTTGTACTGGAAATCACTGTGACTCCCTTCTGAGGCTCCTGAGAAGCAACAAGCTCACTGTGCCATTGGGATACCCAGTTCTCTGTGTTGGAGTCTGTGCTCGAGGGGCACTGAATCCTGGGGTTTTGCCCAAGCTGAGTTTGCTCATCTCGCTGTAGCTGCTCCAAGCACTCCGCCAACTTCACGTGGCCCCGAGACCGAGCAATGGCAAGTGGCAGTCTCCCGAGGGAGTCAGGAATGGAGATGGCTCGGCGGTCCCACTTGTACAGCACAACAGCTGCATCCATGTGGCCCAGGGCACATGCCCACATCTAAAGAAGAAAATGTAATTGACCCACTGGGTGACTTGCCTTCTCCTTTCTTGCTAATGCAGTGGAATCTGGTCCCAGCTCAAGGAAAAACTATTCTGATAAATAAAACCATGACATGCTCAAAGCCAGCACATGACTTTTATAAATGTCCCAGCCCAACAAAAGGCCAATATAGAGGACGGAATGCATGCTATTCTCTCCTACAACAGAGGAACCTCCAACTGACAAATAAAGCTGACAGTTTTGATTTGGGTTTTTTTTGTGACATTGACATCACTGCAGAGACAGAACAGCCTCATACACAAAGGAATCTCTGAGGTCAGAAACATGCAGACAGGACCAAAGGTTGGGAACAATAAAATCAATACTTTGTGTTGTAAACTGGCAGTTCTGGCTCCATCTGCTTTGGCTTTTTGCTCGTCTAAGTTCTCAGTCATGATTTCATGATTCCAATAAAGATAGTTTATAACTTTACAACCTCTACAGTTAAACAGTCAGAGGACAATGTGAAAGAAGGCATGTAAAGTCCTTTTCCCAGCATGATAGTGGAGACTAGATTCTGTGTAAAGCACTGACCGGAATCATTTGTCTGTCCCCTTTCCTTGTGTTTCTCAATGACAAGGTTTTGTTCTGTGTGCTCTCTCTCAACAAAATGCCAGGAAGCTGATAGTACCATGTCTTACCATGTACAGAGCAGAGACACACCAGGAGCATCTACATTCAGGGAGTGAAACACTTCAGGAAAATAACACATCAGAAAGAACTCCCAAAAAGGGCCCTCAGACTCTCTCAGAAGTTTCAGACTCTGCTCTTACCAGAGGAGTGCAGGAGAAATGATCCACATTCAAAGGGTCAACTTCCAGCTCCAGATCAATGCTGTCTGCGTGTTTGGTGCTGCAGGGGAAACAACAGAAGGAATGATGCTCTGTAGCCATGTCAGGATCGTTGTCTAAGCACAGATTTATCCAAAGCGCTGTACCACAGAGGAGTGGCCACGCACATGCCCACAAACACATGTATTTACTACAGACGGTGCCCCCACCACAGACGTGAAGAGCATGATACACCCAGCGACTGGACTCGCTCTCAAGAGACAGGTCCCATCAGATCAGGGGATGGGAACAAGTTCAGGGGCTTGGCTCTTTGTACGGGACAACGAGAAATGTGGACTGATGTCACTATACATGCTCCTGCTATGCCTGTACTGACATCCCAGAGTCCCGCGGGCTGGGTCTTACCGCCATTTGATGAGGGTCTGGATGAGAGTAGCATAGCCCTGGGCGGCGGCTAGATGGAGCAGTGTCATTCCTCGGAAGGTCTTTGAATGGATCAAGTGTTTGGACTTTGCCCAGCACGCACGACTCATCATCTTCTCGCACACCACCACCACGCGGCTCTCAAAGCAGCTGCCCAGGGTCCCAGTCCCAGAAACGCACTGAAACACCACACACATCCCAGTTTAACCATGGAGAGGAGCTGCAGCTTGCCCTGGACAGGCAGCCTTCGACTTCTACAAGTACTGAGACAGCAGCAAATGTGACCGAAAACCAACTGCTGTTAGACACTCACAAACCAGACCTGTTATTTGGGACAAACTATAACACTTTCCAAACCCCACCTTGTCGCACTTTGGACACGAAAGAACATGCGAGCTCTACTCTCAGAGAGAAGGCAGGAAAAAAAAGGGGGGGGCGGGGGCGGGGGCCTAAACTGGCCCGCTCTTTATTATATATGTTCTTAGAAATCACCGTGGATTGGAGGGAGAAATTACTACCTCTCAATCACACTGGTCAAAGGAAAGATCTATCAAAGGTCTCCTCCTAGGGAGGATGGAATGCAAACGATAATGACGGTTAGCAAAACATGGCTATGTTTAGAGAAAGTGTGTGAGAACTTTGTTACAGAAATGAAAACATAGAAGAGCTGCAAAATTCAGGGCGACACCACCCCCCCCAAAAAACCTCTGGTAAGAAAACATAAAGCTGTCGTGTCTGGACACAGCAGGGTTCATACCTGCACCTGTGTTCCACTGTTCCCATTCCCATTGCTCCCGCCTCCTACTCCTTGTTTGTGTTGCTGGGAGCCCGTCATTTCAGCCATTCTCCTCTCCATCTGCTCAAGTCGTTCCAATATGGACATCCTGAACTGGTTATCTAGGTTAGAGAAAGCCAGAGTAAGGACATTTCCATGGAAAGGAAGCTCAGGTTTTGACAGACAACTGCAGGAAGTCACAACCAGCTATCCTGGAAGTGATACAGGAGATGTGTGCTGCTTGCAAACGCACACACACACACTTGCCCTGCAGTATCCTAGCTCTTCAACTTCCCACAGCAACCTTTTGACTGCAACTGCAGAGAACCTCCTTACAGAAAACAGAAAAATGAAAAATGCAGGCAGAGGACAAATCCCTTTCCATGTGAGTCCAGCTGTATGCACACAATACTATGGGTAATGCAAAGTCTTTCAAAACACAAACTCTAAGAAAATGTACCCATTCAGAGAGCACTTCAGTAGGATCACATCTGCCATTTTAGTCACCCCCCTACTTTACAAGAGTCCTGAATTCAGCTTGGCTTGCCTCCTGGAATCATGCAATAATGGTACCTGGAGAAAAGACTCCTCTGCTTCCTTCTGTGCTTAGGAAAAGGAGCCTATAACAGGGCACTTGCTCCTCCCCTGGCAGGCTCCCTTTCTTGGAGAACAGCTTCAGCCAAGTGCCAGAAACAGAACTACCAGAAATCAGCATATGGGCACTGACAATCGTGTAACACCATTCTGGAAAGCCATGCAACTCTGGAGCCTTCTGGTCCCTGCAGAAGTCTCAGGGCTGTGTTACTGATTTTCCCCTTGCTGCATTGCAACATAGCACTATCCTAGAGCTGCTAAGGCTTGAATGGAGGAGCAGGGAGGTTCGGACAGGTTAACAGATCGCTGCTGAACCTGATGCCGTAGAGATCGACTGAGGCAATGATTCTCTGGATAGGGCCAGTCAGTGCAGAGGGAGTGGCTGCAAATGCAGAGCTCCTTCTGTCCTGTGAACCATAAGGGATAAGTTTCATGCAGCTCATGTGAAGCTGGGCAGGACTGTTTTGTGGATAGGGAGCATTTAATGAATCTTGGTATTATGCTAACAGCATATGTAGTAAACCGTGGGGGAGAGACAGCCCACATCCTGTTCAGTTTCATGCATCCATGGAGATGGTGTGGTGGTGCAGAACACTCATAAACCCAGAACCAAGCCCACTGACAGCCAAAAGAGCGTGCACCAAAATGGACAAGGATCTGATCAAGTTTTAAACAAGTCAGTCTTCTCCAAGAACACAGAGCCCTCCCTGGAAGGCTGTAGGAGTACTCGTATGCTACACTCTGAGGCACAGCTCTCACTAGAGGGTATTGGAGAGATGTGGATCTCTGCTGTACTGCACTAAGGACCATACTGCAGACCATACTGCAGACCATTGGTACAAGACAGCTCGGGTCCACTGGCCGGAGACATCCCCTTCTCACCAAGAGGCTGCTGTGGTCTGACAGCAGGCAAGAGCTCCACTCCCTTCTGGCCAGCTTCAGCATCCCACCCTGGCTACTCAAGAGCCAGGGACGAAGGACTGTGGCCAGCATCTCCCATCTAACCTCATGTCAGAGGTGAGCTCACTAGTCCAAACATTTATTATTAGTGCCTCGCTAATCCTTCAGTTGTCCTGTTAATTGCAAAGCCCCTGGGAAAGGACTGGCAGTTACGTGACGAAACACTCATGGCACTGATGCGCTGTCAGGGCCCTGTCCCCGAGCTGCGGTCAGCACACGGCAGCAACACAAGCCCTGTTTGCCCAGCAAATCTTTGTTCCAGGAGTGCTGCAGTGTGCTGCAGTGCAGTCCACACCGCTGTCTCCTCCCTCCCCATTGCCAGGCGGAGCACGTCCACTGCAGAGACCGGCAGAGATCTGGCCCCGCTGAGCTGTCCCTCCCGCCTAGGGCCTGTGCTAACACAGCTGCGACAGCTCAGGCACCTGAAAAAGTGGCCACACTTGCCCTGCAGGGAATGGCCCTGCTCCACGCAGGTAATGCCACTCTCCCTAGCTGGCTACCAGCACTTATATTTATTAGAGGTGAGAGCAGCAAGCCACGTTGGGTATTGCATCTGAGACCTAAGCCTTGTACAGGCAGAAGTAGCACCTCTGTAAAAGAAGAAATTTTGCCTGAACCAGTGTAACAGGCCAACAAGCTCAGGACTGCAAGATTCTGGGGATTTGCTCCTACTCATTTAGGAGTCAAGAGAGAATAATTCTGTACATCTAGAAACAGAAAGAAAAAACTATTCCAGCAAAATGAAGAAGTACAGATTACTATTTTCACCCCTTTTGGTTTTTTTCAACCTGAAACCACTGTGGAACAGAAATGGAGGGCCCTCTGTTTGTGACTGTTTTTCAAACTCTTCTCTCTGGGCTTTATGATCTGTAACGAGCGAAGCCTCCACCTTTCCTAATCCCAAGATAAAGACACTGCAAACTTCCTGTCAGCTTTTGTCAGAAGACTGAAGTTACCAAAGGTACACTTGTCACCCACCAATGTCCCCGGACAGAAACACTAAACCAAAGAAATGAAAGCAGGCAATTTTTCTTAGGAATCAGAATTTGAAATAGCATCTGGTGCTCCCAGGTATTCCTATTCAGACACCTGGCAGTGCTCCTGGAAAATACTAAGAGCAGGACTAACTGATTCTAACTGGATCAGGCATTTTAGAAATATGCTGCTATTGGTAAAATGGGAAGTAGAAACAAAGATTCTGGAGCACCAGCACAGTGTGGCCAGAGCCAGAGCCCTCTCCGTGTCTAGCAGAGACCACCAGAATTTACCCAGATCAGGGTGTGCCCCCAAATCAGAAAGCTCCAGGCAGCAAATGAGGTAAGTGGGGCAGTAGTGCAGGGAAGGTATCTCTATGCTGCCCATTTCCCAGGTGACCAAAATTGCTGCCTAAGCAAGCCACAACTGATGATAATGCCAAAATTATTCATGTATAGTGTTTTCATGATTCTTTGTATCAATTACACCAAGACGTCCCTTTCAAAAGAGACTGGTCACTTGAAGTGCGTGCACCACGCTTGTCTACCAAAACACCAAACAGAACACCCGAACAAAGTAACAACAACAAAAACCTACAACAACAACCCAAACAAACAAAAAACCCCAAACCAAATCACAAAAAGCAAAAAGGTGGGGGGGTGGGGAGGGGGAAGAGTGGGCGAGACAACACCTTCCCCCAAGGTTTCTGCTGAACTCAGCAATGAGGCGAAAGGCTCCTCTCCCACAGGCAGCCCTGAACACACACTGGATTAGCAGCATTTTGGACCCTGTCCAGCCAGTTCACACATTGCTGAGGAGCCAACAGATGTACCTTGCAATAACAGAGAAGGGCTACAAGAGCTGAACGTTACAGGTATCACTGTGAGAAGTTCAAGACCTTTTATCCTGTATTATTTCTCATTTTTCTAGTCACAATCTCTTCTGTCTTGCTCACTTCAGGGGTCTCTGCAGGGCCACCTGCTTAGAAGGCACCGAAGTTACAGGAATCGTTTCCGCATTCTTGTCTTTTACAGCCAACAGAGGATCTCATGACAAGCAAGTCTCTTGCAGTGCACTGAAGATGAGAGCTCAACAGCATAAAAAGCACTGTCCAAATACGCTTTTCTCCGGCTACATTGTACAGGAAATCTAAACAGCCCGAGCCCAAGGAGATGTCTTGCACTGGAAGCACCCTCACTCTGTCCAAAGGCAACAAAAATCCATGTGGATACAAACATACTCACATTTTTATGGTTTTGCCAAAAAATTCTGCTTTTGGTGATAGAATTTAGTATCTTTTTGTGAGCTAAATAGTTAGACATGCAAATTTGTGCATTTATTGCGTTTTTCCATTACGTATCAATCTAAGAAATGTTTTAATATTCTTCACGAAACTATAGAGACTGTTTCTGCAGCTGTTCTTCAAGGCTTCCTCCACCAAAGGTGATGAAAATAACCCCATTTCTGTATCTCCAAGACACAGAATAATTTCACAGAAAATATTCTGAACACTGTATCTTTCCTGGAAATTATTTGTCTTCAAATTTAACAATACCAATGTCACACCAAAATTACTTCTCACTATCTTTCCCCTAGCATAACAAGGAGAGGTGGTGGCAACCCGAGGGGAGCTGAACTGTCCCAGCAAGGAGGGACTGGGAGGAGCTGCCTGGTCAGATTTTGACCAGTACTAAGCAATTGGTTTGGGTCTTGTACTTATTTCCCTAAAACACGAGCCATCTTTTAAGTGCAGAACAAGCTTCATTTTCACCTGCACTGTAAGAGAGCCTACTACTGATCACAGTAATGACAGCAGGTTATGCACTCAACATTTCTAAATCTAAAGATGCAAAACTATTCTGGTACAAATCCTCTATGGATACATGGTTGTTTACACCAGCTAGCATCTTACAGAGTTACAGCCTGTATGCTTGCACAGTTACACCCAGACAACCTGGATATTGTTTCACATTACCTTTTTCGTTTGTTTGTTTGCAGGGTTGGTTTAATCCAGTGGTGTTTTCTTAACCCAGATCCCTTCACAATTTAACTTAAAGCACACCTGTACCAACAGCTTGATGAGCCACCACAGCAGGCACAGTGAGTGGAAAATGCAGTAAGCAGAGGAGTTAATTTCATCTCCAAGATTCTGGAAGCCACACCTCCATTTTCTCCCTCGGTGTCCTCCAATAAACACTAAATTTCCTCAGTAAGAATCTGAACAGATGCCAGCCATTTACATGACACAAGTTTTCACTGGAGGCTGCAGAAGCACGTGCCTCGTGCAGCCTGGTAACAGCTCCTGACTGCACGGACCCTGTATTGACAGGGGAGAAAAAATGCAGCACTTGCAAACACTTCACCTACACCCCCACGACAGCCCCTCCTCCACACAGCTCTCCCTGCTGCCTAACCCAAAGGCCTCTTCCAACAGCAGGATTTCTGGTTTTGAGCTGTGCACGCAGTGTCCCCCATGGGCAGGCACAGCTCAGAGAATTGCTTCTGCCCACACTTTGTTACAACAGTAGTAAAGGCACATGTTCATCGAGCATCAGTTCTGCACTTCCTTTGTGTGGTACCCAAAACACCACCATGGCCCAGGGCAAGAGGATACCAAGGCACAGCAGTTAAGTGACAAGCCCTCCTTTGCTTAACCAGCCAATTCTAAGAAATAAGCAGAGAGAGCTGCTTTTCTGATCTCTACACACTGCTGTACCGGACAAGAACACATCCCAAAGGATCTTCAGTCCTTTTGCCAAGCAAACTTCAAACAGCAAGAAACTGTCTGTGCCACACATGTCTTGGCAGTGCAGCCAGAACTATTACAGGGGAAATACTGCTGAAAATACAGAGGAAACATAAACTGGCAGTTCTTAGCAGCCAGCGGTGTTTACACCACTTGCTCTTTTTTCACACTCTCACCTGGAAGTCTGGAGGTTTTTGCCATGTTGCACAACCAAAATGACAGACAGTATCTGGCTGGAAGGACTAAAGGATGAGGGTCCATGATCTCCTGCACATTCCACTGGGGCTGCATCTGCCCAGCACATAATTATTCCCCCACAGAATTCTAAACACTGAGCTAACAGTGGTGTGCAAGATCTGCATGTGCACGTGTTCCCAAGCACTGTGCTTAACTACTCTGGTGTGGAGAAGCCACACTGAGGGCTTTGGCTTCTCAGCCTGTGCTACTTCTTTACCAGCAGTTTCTGTGTTAAATCATTCCCTGCATGAGCACACACAGACTGAACTGAACAAGTGTGACAGCTGAGCGCTGTTAAAAAAAGCCATGCAGCATGAAGACATTTTTCTGTTTTGCAGAGCAAGCCAGACACACCATATTCGCTCATCCAGCGCAAGCTGGGGGTGGGGATGGAAGCAGTCTAAGGCCACGTCACTCACAATGCCACTGCTCTGTTTCTGTTTTGCAAATCATCTGTCACTGGTCAATAAAACCTTGCTCAATCCTTCTGCACAGTACAAATCCTGAACATCTTCCATGTTGCAGTATCAATTTGATCATTCAATGCTGATTTCTGAGGTGTCATTGTTGCAGGAACACCTATTTCTGAAATTAAACTGCAGTAACATCCTCAATGCACCTCAGGAGAACCTCTTTTTAGCAGTTAAGTCATTACAGGTCACAGTCTCTACTGTGAAATGAAAGCATTTGAAAGCAAATGAAAGCATTTAAAATTTGTATCCTAGGAGAAATGTTTATCTTTGCTATTGAGGCAGGTCACTTCCAGGGCTTTTGAGCAGTGAGAAACGCCACAACTACAGAGGCACGAGACGAGGAAAACACCGTATTGTACACTCTGAGCCTAAGCAGCAGCAGAAGAAACCCCACGCTTTCACCCAAGAAAGGAACACTACTGGGCATGGGCAGGAATGATGAAGTCATCCGGACCTGCACACACAGGTACTGTCAGTGATTTTAAGCCATTAATCCACCTGCCAGAGCATGATTTCTTACTGTCAACACTTTTCCCATAGTTCTTCCAGTGCTGTAGGATTTCAGCTATTACTCCCATGCCATCTGGGATTACTCTGTTCCTCTCTGTCATCCTCAGCAGCCAGCGCTCCCTCAAAATAGGGTACTTCTCTACTTTATCATGACATTACTAGAGAAGAGAAGCAGGAGGGCTGCTCAGGCTGACTTCTTCCCCAAGTGGCAGTCTCTATGCCAACAGCAGTAAAGCACTTGCTGCCCTATTTTTCAGGCTTCTCTTCCCCAGGGCTTAGGGAGGGCAAGATTTTAATGCTATCCAGGAACCGCTGCTTCAGGAAACAAAGGAAGGTGTTAAACATGCCACGTGTACTTTATATATTTTAGAGGTAGGGAACACTGCTAAAGACAACACTTCTTGTGCTATTTCGTAATTTGTATAAAGATTTGGCTGCCTAAAGTCAGTCTCCACATCTCAGGTCAGAAATTGGCTGTGCTTCCTATGAGTGCCAATACTATGAAAAATGTACATGAAAAATGCTCTTGGATGTGTGCAAAGAGGAACAACCTGGGAGGACATGCTGTGCTGCTGCTCACTTGCCCAGTGCTACTACTCAGGGCTCCTGGAGACCTCCTCCTCCAAGGGCTACATGCTAAAGGAGCTATAAACAGGAAAAAAGCATCTCATACCACACTACACAGTATCTGTGCTTACAGTACTGTGTATGGTATGTACGTATGCGTATGGTAACAATTCTGACCCAAGTTTTCTCTCATTGAATCTGCAACCTGAAGAGTCAAAATATTCACTCCAAAATCACCAGACTGAAGAGCAGCATGCTATAAAATGGCCTCTATTTGCTGCAAAGTTAGATAAATACGAATTGCTGCCAGCTGCAAAACTGTGAAGCACTGGAACAGGTCAGCAAGAGATCACCTTTCCTGGAAGCTTTCATGAAGTCTGACATCAGTCACGTTTACCCCATCTAAACTGCAAGTGGTCTACAGAGTCTCCCGAAGTCCTCTTCCTGGTCCCGCTCTTTCTGGCAAAGCACACTGCAAAACAAGTTTTCCAATAACACGGTGCGAAGCAGGCATGTGCTTCCAGCATCCCTAAGATACCCAAGAAGGTCCGGGCTACCGACCTCCTCCTGCGCCGTACCAGCTCAGAACACGAGGCTGTGAGCTGGAGGCGCTCCGATGTAATCTGTCCTGCTGCACACGTGATGCTGCAATTAAAGTGCTGTCACAACTCTGAGCCTGCATCGCAACACCAGCCGGGAGGGGCTGAGGACCAACACGGGAGGGCGAGTACATGAAAACACGACCGCGTCCCATGGCTGGGGGCACAGCGAAGGGGGGCACAAGGAGCAGCAAGGCGTGCAGTTATCGTGGAAGTGCAGCAGAGTGAGGCACAACACAGAAGCATGCAGATTTAAACCCAAACAAGCACTGCACAACACTTTATCCTGCAATACTTACTGAAAGCAGTACTTTGTCACATGTGCACGTCCACCTGCAACGGCTGGGGGTCCCGGACCCCTCTGTAGTCCCTCTACCTGCTTCCAGGTAAATAATGTGACAACACCTGGCACCAGAGGACTGACCTGGGAGTCTACAAGGCATCAGCGGAGGCCCCAGCCAGCATCTGGCGCAGACCCCGCAGCAGGGGCGGGCAGAGCAGGCTCCCCCCAGACCTGCTTGTCGTCTCTCGCATCCTCGCAGCCAACTGGAGCTCCGCCGTCCTGTCGCAGCGCCGGCGGGTCTCAGCGATGTCCCCCCCGCGCCCCGGCGGCCGCAGCGGATGGGCTAATGCTGGCCGGCATAGCTGGGGCTCGGGGCGGCCCGGGCGGCCGCGGCGGAGGACGAGCCCGGGCGCGCTTCAGCGGCCGCGAGCATCGCAGCCCGAGCGCTGGGGCCGCGGGGCCAGGGTCGGCAGCGGGCTCCGGGGGGCAGGGGCCGGCATGCGGGAAC
>VWZW01005085.1:134395-314456 GCA_013397115.1 Edolisoma coerulescens | reverse complement strand
AATCAGGACTTTTACTCCTCCCTGTGAGGAAAAAAAGGGAGAGACCCAAGCATGACAGGAGAGGCCACGGCGGGGAGGAGCGCGGCCGAACGGCGACCGGCCCCAGCGGCCCCGGGCCCGCCGCCCCTTCCCCGCGGCCGTGCTGCCCTCGGGCGGCCGCCGCCGGCAGCGACACAGCCGGGCACAGGCGGCGGCAGCGCCCCGGGGGGACGAGGCCCCCCGCCGCCTCTCCCAGCCCGGTGCCGCTCCCAGCCCGCTGCGGCCCCTCCCGGTGCCGGCCCGGGCCTGCCGAGCTCGTCCCGCCCGGAGCCGCTCGGCGAAGGCCGGGAATGCCCCATCACCCTCGCGAACCGGACAGCGCTGCGCAGCGGGGACAGGGAGACCCGGCCCTGAGCAGTTCTTGCACACCTCCGTACACAGACAAAACAGTGCTCCAAGGCCAGACTTAGGAAAACAAAACCTTTTTTTTTTTTTTTTTTTTTAAATTCAAAAGAACCTTCTCTTCCCATTAGTGGCTCAAACAGCCTCTTTCCTCACGCATCCCTTCACATCAGCAAGGTCTGTGCTGCTGCCATTTTCAGCTTATGGGGCATGGAACTGATTTTGGAAGTCAGTGAAAGGGAGGGAAATGTTGAACTCATTAAGGCTGTGCAGGCCTTGAATTATTCTAAGAACATCAGTGACAAATTTAAGGAACAGGTCCAGTTTGCAAACTCTATTGCTCTACTGGGCCTAGGTAGCACCACGAAGCCATCATGTGGGAAAGACTTTGCTTTCAATGAAACAATACTTTTCTGTTCAGATGCTTCCTAAGTGAAGAAAGGGCCCTGTCAGGATAATGAAGTGCTTAATTAAAAATACACTCAGACATGCAAACAGCCTCGAATGCTCTGACTTGAAGAGAAATATTTTAAAAGCCTTTTCAAAGCTTTAACAAAACAGTTCCCTTATTAACAAAGCAACGAAAGATAAAGCAGTAAACATCAGTGAGTAAAAGCCCTGGACTTACCTCAGGGTAAGACCATTCCGGCGAATAATCTGTCACCATGAACAAGCGCCCACTCTGCTGCAGCAACCCCAAAGTGCCTTGTGCCGCAGCTGCTGAGACCACCTCAGCCACGTGCATGTATGCCATGGTGCTGGCTCCGTTCTCTGTGCTGCTGAGCTGCATGTTGGCTTGCTGAGGGCTGCAGCAAGGAATGCACATTTCGGCCTGGTTGTACGTCGCTCTGTTACTGTCTTCAGGCTGAGACAGTCCAGCACTGTCACCTGACACCAGCTGGTGTCCATACAGAGCATTGCTCCCACCTTCTACCGATATGAAATCATTAATTAGATCAGAAAACTGGTTGCTGAAGGAGATGTCAAAGTGGTCTAAGTTAAGCTCCATGTTGGAGGAGTTATTTAAGCTAGGATGGGCCACAGGATAGAGTCCTTGTACCATGTTTCCTTGGAGAATAGGGAGGCTGTTCCCATTCCTGATACCCCCATTGGCCTCAGGCTGCAAGTAGTGTTCTGTGTTGCAGGCTTGAAGATCCCCTGATTTAAGTAGATTTTCATTTCCTTCTGCCTGCTGGGAGGTCTCCATGGGAACTTCAGCTTCTGCAGTCATAGCCTGGAAGTTTGCTTGGAACTGCATGAGCTGGAGAGAAGAGGTGGACTCTATTCTGGTTTCCACTGTGCCGTTACAGTTGGAAGGGGTTTGGGATGAGGACTCTGTTTTCACACTGGAGATTCCTAACGTGTTCACAAATGAGCTACTTGTGTCATTCAAATTGTTGTGAGTGTTTTGCTCAAGGGGAAGAGGTTTGCTGGCATCCTGCAGAAAGAAGCTGGGGGAAGGGGTCTGATGGACGTGAGGGCTCTGGACGGTCTGATTGAAGCTGGAAGAATAGTCCTTGTTGGAGTCAATGGCACTGAAGTCCATCTGCTCCAGGGTGGTACTTGGGCTCAGACCTCCTCCAGATGGAAGTAAACCTGAACCAGTACTGAGTGTGAGAGTGTTAGATGCAGAAGTGGAGGAAAATGCTTCTTTGGACATCTGTTGTTCGAAAGATGTGTCCTCAGTTTTAATTTCTTTTGTGAGGGTTGTATTGAAGTTGAAGCTACGTTCTGTTGTGGGTGACTGCCTTATATTGGTATTGATGCTATCGCTTTTCATACCTCCTCCACCATAAGTCTGCCCTTGCTTGGGATTGTTAAGAAAACAGTCTGGGTCAAAATTCATGGTGGTTTCTGGAATTTTTCTATTCCCTTCTAAAGTTGTGGAGAGCACAAGTTCCTCAGAGACAGTGCTGGGTAGCATTGACAAGCTCTCTGAACTGCCAGTTGTTGGAAAAGCAAATTTGTGTCCATCTGAACTCACAGCAAGTACCAGTCCTTGTGCAGCTGCATCTGAGGACAGAAGGTGTTGATTTGGGCCAGAGGTGGGTGACATGGTGTACACGGCTTCACTGGTGACTTCTGACATAAATACGGTGGCACTTTGTGACAAACTTCCCATAACTGATGCTACAGCCATACTGGACACACCAGTGACAGCTGGGCTATCTGCCATATCTGGGTCGCTGTTTAACCCACTGCTGATGGACACAGGAGAATTCTGGGTCGTGTCAGGGACCTCCACCTGGTTGGTGGAAGAAACCTCAGTGCTGTTTTGATGCAGCAACACTGGTTTCGCCACTTTGCCGTTCCTCTTCTCTCGGCTGGAGGCCTTGCCATGACTGTGCTCGTTCTTGCCTTCAGAGACATCGTTATTTTGTACCTCTGAATGAGCGCTGTACCCACCTGTCCTTGGTTCAACCTTTGGTGATATGATGCGGTGTTTGGCACTGTTACACTTGTGATGCACACTGCTTCCTGCCCCTGTGCCAGAAAACAACAACATTTGCCGTTCAGTAAATACAAAATTAGGACAACGCTGGTTGTGTATCTCATGGCTGTATAGCAAGGGACAGCTATGCTTATGCATACATGTGTGAGAGTGAGCGAGCACACACATGAGAGAGCAGGAGAGACCTTGGAAATAAAACAAATTTCTTACTAGTGCCAGAAGTATAGGTCCTGTCTAATGCACAGATCCACTGCGTGCAATGACAGCAACCTCACAACAGGCACATGGGCACCCTTACCCTCACCCCACGTAGCACCTGCCCCCTTCCTCCCTGCCCCGATCAGGCAGAGAGGAACTGGCATCTGTGACAAGTTTCAGAGTCATTTAAATGTGCCTAATCTCAGTGCAGAGTCTGCAGAGTAAGCGCTGCTGTTGTCAGCTGTGGCAGAGGGCCCTGTTCCATCTGCCCCACGCACAACACCTCGGCCCCTGAACACAGATGATCGGCTCTCTACGGTGGCTGATGTTGGGAAGTTTGACACCCACTCCTGGGGCATGGATGCTGCCCAGTAATCTGGAGGTGACAGATGCCACATCATGCCCCTGTCCCTGGCATCACCCTGCCGCCTAGACTGTAACCCACATCTTCCTGTCATCACTGTGGCTTACAATTGTCAATCAAATTATTAAAGAAGTAACCCATGAGCCATACAAAGCATTCTTGCCCTCCCATAAGGATGGTGATGCGTTTCTCTGACTCTCAGCCATTCCTGTGCTGACAAACAGACATGTTGTCCTCTGAGAGGGGCACACAGAGAACACAGTCAGCACTGGAGCTGCTGAAGAATGTTCAAGCAAGGGCCACAAGAAGACAATCCTCCATGAATTAAGCCAGCCAGCACCTTTACTGGCCTGACAGAAGGTAACATCACCTGCATTTCTGAGAGCTTGCAATCAGGCAGGATGAAGTAAACAATTCTGTCTGCAAAGGCACCTTAGTCACAAACTCTGGTGCAGGGACTGCTTTTGCTGTTTAAAGAACAGCAGCCCATGAATTTTTGATGTTTCTTTTCTAAATTGATTAATTTTCCCTAGAATGAGGTAAGAACATTAATTACAGAATTGTAGAATGACTGAAGGGGGGGGAAGAAGCCTCCTCCCTATCGCTTATGGCTACAATTACAAATGCCATCTTCTGGGCAACATAAAGCATCCATGTCGCCACTGCAATTTGCTAAATCTTTTGTTCCTTGCCCTTGAAGGGGAATTTCTGCATTATGTGTTCAAGATTTGAATGAGGTCACCTGAAGTAGTTCAAGACAGTGCTTTTGAGCCTAAACACAATATTAAATCTCTCTATTCTCCAGGGTATAGAAATGAACAGGAACAAGGGAAAGGCTTTCATGCTGCTGTATTTGTGGATGACAGTAAGGAATTGAGAATGTGTGTGTCAATGTGCAAACCAGTTACAAAACAAAGCTATACTGTTATGTTAAAAAGCACTGAGCAGACTTAGCACAAGACAAAACATCAAAGGGAAGAATAAAAGGATTCATGTTCAGATCTGGAAGCCTGGATCAAATGCTGAGCCTTAAGGGGTGAATTTTAATCCAAACTCAGGTATTTCAGAGGTCATCATTCTTATTTAAGCCTTGATTGTATAATGCAACTGCTCAAGAAAAGAAGAAAAAAATAAACCCTTTGAAGCACTGACAACTTTCCTTTATAAGTTTTGCTAAAGACTAGTTAATGTGTCATATACTTTACTTGACCAAAGTGCTAGAAAGGAGCAGCCATAAAGCAGATGAGCTGGAAAGTGAATCACTTAGCTCCCCACTGTCTGTGGGAAATGCTAACACTTAGGATGCTGTTTCTTGCTGCTGTAGTGTCATCCAAAACAAAGTCATCTCCTTTAACAGGAAAGAGATCTGTATTTCCATGATACCTAAATAAGACCTGTCTTATCTCAGTGATACCTTGTAGTTAACCACCTGAGCACTTCTCCAAAACAGTGAGCCACAGGGCAAGGAATTCAGAGGGTGAAGTTGGAAGAATATTAGGTTTTGAGGCTTTGGTAACAGAATTTGCACATGTAGAAGAGAATATACCTTTTTGAGCAGGTCATATATGGACTGCATTTATTAGAAAGCATTGCCATTTTCCCCAGAAGTTCCAGCTGCATCTTTTTATGCCCAAGACTTCTCCTGTCAACCCTGAGTTCACTGTGTCCCAGCGTTTCATGAGACAGCATTTTTATCACCTCAGTACTACAAAGCCTGCTCCCAGACTGGATGAAGCTGAGTCACTCTGTGCCCTCCCAAGGTACTCACCCAAGGTACCAGTGCAGAGACAGTTGTGTGTTCGAGGCTGGGGCTTGGTCTGGTGGCTATCGAGGATCTGCTGCACGAGCTGTTCCACTGAGAACCCTGAACTGCTGTTGCCATTGCTGCATGTCCACTTGATGCCATGAACTGCAAAGAGAACAGTAAAATTTCCTATCAGAAACTGCAAAACCAAGCCAAAACCATCAAAAGCCACTCCAAATGACCAGCAGAAATCCATTCCTGCTGCTTTCTGTCAGAACTGAAAGGAGACCTATAAAAAGCAATAGTAATGGTTACTGGTTTACTATTCTCTGCTCCTTGGTATCCACAGGCTTCCAAATGCAATTCCTGAATTAGGTATATACAGAGGAAAAACTCCTCAGTAGAGTATCTGGCTCTATTTCAGTCTGCTGCTAACAGGGACTGTGCACCTGCAACGACTCTCTGTAGTGCCTGCAGCCTTCACTGAAAACCCAAAACCAACAAAAGACTTGGTTTCATTGAAGTAAAGCAGTGTAATTCCAAAGAGTGTTTTGGAATCTTTTTCTGTCTAATATGAAAACAAAATCAGCTTTATAGTAAAATCAGCAGCCAAAAATACGTCAGGGTAACAGCAAATGCAAGCCTTCTGCCAGGTCTTCATTGTCAGATCCCGGGTGGCAGCAGTGAAGGCTGACTCATTTTTTGGGAGTGACTAACAGACACCGTGTGAGTTCCTCCTCAGACTTGGATGACCTTTTAGTAATTTGGGAAAATGGACAGGTGGGTGATGTTACAGAACATGTTGCAAACTGAAGCTCTTTTCTTGGGAACTCTCTGGGCCTGTTAGCCATTTAAATAAGAATGCTAGACTGCATGCAGATACATGATTTGAATAAAGGCTTCCTCTCAGTATATCTGAGTTGCAGAATTTCCTATAACAGTGATATTTGCAACCTGACTTTCAATGGAAATAGCACTTCTAAAATATTTTATCCATAATAACTGACTCAAAGCAACTTCTGTCTCCTTTAATGGCTCTCTGAGCAACTTATATGTGCATATTATTTATTTATCCTTTAAATGCACCAGAGCTCATGTGCAGATTTTGGGAAGTGCTGATAAGTGACAGCATCATTTCCAAGGTGTCCTCATGCCTGGCAGCTTCTTTTCAGGAGCGTCTTTGCCATAGTCTATCAAGGCACATTCCTGGCATGTTGTGTTCTAAAACCCTTAACCAGAATACACAAAATCAAAGCTAAAAGTCCCATGGACTTAGGCTTTGTAGTAAATACACAGATCCCTGCATGGTAAAGGTCCCCGATGTGATGGGGTGAAATCCTGGCAACAGCAGGTTGGGCTGATGCTCCTGTACAGCCAGAGGCTGGGGCACAAGCCAAAAGCAGCATTGTGCAAGGAGATCAGAAGCAAATGAAGGAATGTTTGTGACATCTAATGACTGTGGTCACAGAGCAGCATATCCCGTGAACAGCCTCCCGTTCTCCTCTTTGATGCTGCTCATTGAGTGTGTCACAAGCAGCTGGTGGAACAGAGCTCCTGGATCTGCTCTGTGAAGCAGTTTTATTGCTTTTTTTGTTACCTGTTGCTGTATTGCCTCATCACCCACTAACGTCACTTTGCCTAAAAGCATCTCATCTTGGTCTAGTTTTATATTGCAGAACTCACATTTCTATTGGCCAGGGGCTGGATAACCTGCAGAAATACTGTAAAAAAGGTTTACAAGTATTCTTCCCCATATCACTATTTAAAGTGCTGCAGATAGTTTAGTAATAAGTCCCTCTATGTTTGTTTGATGACCACATTTATTGTTATCGTACCCAACAGATTTTGCTTTCTAGTACATTCACAATTTTGAATTTCCTCTTAACACTCAGTCTCTGTTATTACG
This sequence comes from Edolisoma coerulescens, assembly GCA_013397115.1. Classification (NCBI taxonomy): domain Eukaryota; kingdom Metazoa; phylum Chordata; class Aves; order Passeriformes; family Campephagidae; genus Edolisoma; species Edolisoma coerulescens. The sequence continues at coordinate 307,411 of VWZW01005085.1, read as the reverse complement.
CCTAAGTTAGACATGCTTGCCACTTCACTACCTCTGCTCACATTCATTTTATTATTTAAGATACATTATTCTGTCACCTGTGATATTATGTCTAATAAGTGATGTTCAAATAGCAGTTTTACAAAAAATACATTGTCAGTGAGATTAGAATGCAGTCAGGTATTTTGGATGCTTTCAGCTATATGACACAAAGTTAGGGAACTGTAATTATTATTGAGAAACTTTGCATTAAGTCATTTCTGGTTACTTCAGAAACACTTTGCTAAAGAAGTGAGCTGGTGTCCGTGTTGTTGGGTACAGAAAGTCTGTTCTACAGCAGGATGGCAGCGCTGCTCCCTACTGCTGCTAAATCCTGGGATGAGCAGCGCATCGTGGGGGCAAGTCTGGGAAGTGAATCATGACTCAGGGTTTGTGTATTCATGATGATGGTTCTTAAGTCTGAATCAAGCTGTGAGCTAGGAGCTAAGGCATAATGGACAGCTTTACAGCTGGGTACTTAGAGGACCATGTCTATTATTTTCAGGTCCTTCCAGCATAGCAAAGTCCCACTGAGGATCAACTGCTGCTGAGGAAAGGTCCTTCTGTAGCCTTGCTCCAGCTAATCCTAAAGGGCTCTGGCTCCAGCCTCTGTCCACATGGTGCCACTTTTTTTTTAGTACTTATGTTCCCCGTATGCTATGAAGGTTATAAAATAAAAAGCCAGTGAAGGGTGACAGATTGAAAAAAAAGAATGTCTGGATGCTTAATGCAAGTTATCCACTATCTTGGCACATCCAATATGCAGATTCTCTTCCTCCCTCTTTTAAAGAAAGACTCCTGTGCCTGGTGAATTGTTAGTACTGAATACCAAACACTATCAAGATGGCTTTTAACATGTCACGCTTGGCTTCCTGACACATAATGAATCAGCAGGAAAGGAGATGTCTATAGGGAAGAAAGTGCATTATGAAAGGAAGGCTAATAAAAAGCATACACACATGCTCTTCCTGCTTCTTAGTGGTTCAAAAAGTGAAACCACTGTAGAACTATGTTTGATTAAATATAGCCATAATATATGAACACAAAAGGAAAAAAAAAGTCTGAATCTTAGCAGAAATTCTGGAAAGGATTTTAATCTGGATTCCTGTTCAGACTCCCACTGCATTTCCTGATAATTTAAAATGAAAGCTGTGAACTGCTTCAACACTTTCCTTTTCAGTGATTGCATGGAGGGGTCTAAAAGCTGCTGCATTATAGCAGCAACACATTCCTCCCGCCACACACCCTCTGCACAGTGCCTGCAGCACGAGAGGCAGCGCAGCCAGGCAGAGTTACTGGTGCTTCACTGGGTGCTCAAAGGCGAGAAGGGAGGCTGGGGGAAGGTCCACAACTCAGAGTGCTAACGCTGCTCCAATCTCTTTCTGTGAGCTTGGGCTCTCACCTTTCTTCTCTTTCTTCCCTTTTGAAGAAAAGGCATTAAAAATGACCTTCTGATAGTGCCCAGCAGCTCCTCATTCATTAGCACTGCCAGGACTTTGACCATCAGGAGCAAAGGGATGAAAGATGATCTGAATTACCAGCAAAAAGGCTGCTCAGAATCCAAGGGAAACTTGCACACAGAAATCTATGACTGTCCCAAGTTTCTTACAACACCCCGGCTATTTCTGCCACCTTCTGCTGCAGGTGGTACTCAGTCCTCCACAATTTCCAGGCCTGCAGTCCTCCTGTCTTGCAGGTATCTTCCTCCTCCCCATCACCTGAACTCTGCATCACTGTCTCATCATCACTCTAGACCTAACACCATCAACAGCTGCTTCCCTGTTTCCCTCCCTTTGGTTTCTCTACCCTAAGCGAAACTTGTCCCTAAAATACCCTCCCACATTTAAATCTGATCATTTCACCCTTTCTGAATGCTCTTAGACATTTACATTTCTCTTTGCCCCTTCAAACATTTTCCCTGCCTGGTTTTGTTCCAAAGACCTTGCTCTTCCATACCACCCCCCCCAGACACAGCTGACACATACATGTACAGTACATGAGGAAGCCATTCCCTCTACCCTGTGTGCTGCTCCTCTGCCCCAATTTGATAAGTCTTTACTTGAGTAACAACAATGAGATCTCCCACATGAAACTGGTAAGTTGGATAGACTGATAAGAGCTAGAATATCTAGAATCATCCGGGTCAGGTTTCTGTTTGCCTCTCCCTCCTGATGTATCTCGACAGCCTGCTGCAAGGTCTGGTGTCAGAAGTCCTGCCCTCAGCCACTCCTGACCCACACAAAATGCTTTAAAAATCCCCAAGGTGCTGCTGGGTGCATGAGTGGGTCCTTTGTCAGTGTGCCCATTCCTGCCTTGCTGCCCACATTCTGCTCCACCAAGTGTTGACACTGAGAGGTGTTTCCATGGCGATGGTCAATTGGAAATGGCAGCCTTGTCCCTCCAATTTCCACTGCGTTTCTGTTGACAGAAGTAAAGGCCTTTCTCTGATTTCTCAGTTTGGCTGAAGGATATTTCCATTAGATTTATCCTTTCATACTCAGACGCCCACACACAGTTTAGCTTTGATTTTCCAGACTTCCATTCCCACTCGTTACTGGTTGTGAAGGACACGTTTACCTGAGCCTCACTGCTGGGGACAGCAGTGACACCCCCTGAATGCTAATGTCCTGCACGGACTCTCACGGGTGTTTTTCTCGGAGCTGCTCTTTAAAGGGATGTCTGTCTTCCAAAGCAATATCTTTCCTTGAAGGTTTGCTCAGATGCAGTGGGATGCTCATAGGGAGTGGGCAGACGTGCAGTCCAACGTCCCTTGAAGGGGACCAGCAGGACACGGCTCTTCCGAAGCTGCTCGGAGCAGCACTCCTGCCACTGTTCACAGACGCGTGGAGTCCAAGGCTGCTCGCACGTGGAGGAGCAGAGTGGAAGTAACCTCTCCCACTCGTCCTGTGCGGTCCTCCCCCTCACCCGGCTGCGGCTCAAGGGCACCATCACCCTCCTCCCCCCGCTTCCTCCTCCTCCTGCGAAGAGCACCGGGAGCACCGCCCGGCGGCCGCCAGGTGGCGCCAGCGGATAAGGAACGGGCGGCGGGAGCGGGACCGGGATCGGGATCAGGACCGGGATCAGCACCGAGATCGGGACCGCGTGTCCCGGTGCCCCCGCCCCACACGAAGCCCGGCGAGGCCTCTCAATTTCTCTAATGTTAATTTTAAATTTTTTTTCTCTAGGTTTTTTGTTTGTTTGTTTGTTTGTTTTAGCAAAAATCTTGCTTGGCCGTTTTGGGGAAAAGAATTCCTCATAAGCACGGCCCACACAGAGAGGGCCTTGAGCCTTTCCCAAGGCTCCCAGCCCTTCTTCCCAGGGCTCTTCCCGGTGCTCTCAGCCCTCCTTCCCCAGGCTTTCACATCTCGGTGGCACTGCCAGGAAGATGCGGACTGACACCTTTGCAGATGCTCTAGGACTGAGTCTGGCCAGTCACTACAGCCAAGTGTTAACAGGGGAGATAAAATACTAAGGAAGAGCAGGAAACAAAGGCTGGTGTGCCCGTAGCCTCCTCAGAGGGATTCAGCAATTGCTGCATCTGGTTTAATACCCCAGTTTTAGGGGTTCAGGAAACTATTTGGTTTAGGTTTCCTCACGTTAGTTTCCATTACTTAATGGTGGGTTCCTACTGGACTGCTGTCAGCACTCAGTGGGATTATTTCACTTTGGTGTCTCCAAACGCAGCTGAAAGGCACCAGCTAAAACACAGTTCCTAATTTTGTTCTTTTGGCAAAGTGGGACTTTCTGTGTCAGGTAAAACTTGACCACAAGGAAAACCACGTTTCCCTACGGAGTGGCCGATATAGGCACGGGATCAAGCTTCCCATGGGCACATAACGGCCACCGCAGATCTCAGAGGGAGAGGAAAAGTGTATTCTTGCATGGGACTCCTTTTCAGAGCTGCACACCTGCAGTAGTGAAAGGGCTGGTGGGAAGATGAGAAGCCGAGCGGGTGGCTGATGAGCAGGAGGCTGATGCTGGCCATGCAGACAATGTGACCAGGGGTACTCAAAGTCCAAGTGGCGGGTGGGATATAAGAACCTATCTAGCACTTTCTATCATGTTCTCTTTTTAATAAAAACTCAGACTACTGCAGTAAAACAGGATGTCAGTATTACTAAACCCAATGTCTTTTTAAAGAATCCACGTTGGTTTTTACGTGGTCAGCTGAGCTAAGCTGGCAAGCTTCAGTTTCCATTGAGGGGCACTTTGGAGCTCTGACAAACTGCTTGGGGAATTGTAAAAATCATCCCATGTAGCATTTTTGTACAACTGATCTTTTAAGATGAAATATAACCCCACGCCTTAAACAGAGTTACTGAAATTGAATATAAATTCAAGTCAAGATAAAACTCCCAACAACTCAATTCTTCAAACTGCATTAATGCCAATTGCTGCTATTTGAGTTCTGTTCTGAGCTACAGGCGTTTGATGCCTTCTCCAGTGATGACAATGCAGGGATGCAGGTTGAGGTCACCTCCAGGAAGCTTGATGGCTTCACTGACACAGAATTAGGGACTCTGGGAAAAGGCAAGAGCAGCCCATGTCCATTGACTGATGGGCACACGTGGAACTTCAGCTTCCCCAGCTGTGGCTGCGTGCAGGCGGCACAAACAGGAGCCCTCAGTTCCTACGCAGCAGAGGAATGCAAAAAGCTTTTCCTCTGAAAGGAAGATAGCTCTTAATTATAGTGGACCTGGAACAAGGATTGCAACGTAGCACCAGCTGTGAGCATGTAAGTCGTACTTTGCCAGCTGAAGGATGAGAGAGCCAAAAGGGGATGATTTGGAGAAACCCCCAACATGAGCTGGCCCAAAATTTGCTGATCATATGGAGTTTATATACAGAATTCTGCTGTGATGGATTCTGCCACTGAATTTGCTTTTACCACCAGATGCCTCTAANGGGGGGGAATTGAAAGCAATGCCAAATTGAGGCTCATTCTTCACACCAGGCATCCTGAAATGATGTACAGGTGTCTCGGACAACATTCCTGCAGAATTTTCATGTATTATAGCTATTCACTTTGCACAAATGTACTCAAAAGTTGCATTCATACCAAAGCAACACACACACGGCAACCCTTTTGAGTGAGACACCCAGTTGAGGTGCTCCCAACAGCTGGATTATCCCAGCTGGATTATCCCAGGTCTGCCGCCAGTGGAGGTGTCACAGCCTTCCCTGGGCTCCCTGACCTTGCTGACACCTCTGAGACAAGGGGCCTCATCTCCAAGCCTGCAAGGAGAAAGGAATCATCCTGTGGGAGGTCATGAATGTGTATGAGGCCTTCCAGGCTCATATGCTTCCGTCTTGAGGACTGCCAAATTGAGGTCTGATAAGCCAATAGTGATGGTCCAGAGAAGGCAATCAGGAGGTCATGAATGTCCCAGCATGAAGGCAGGTGACAAATAGATCAGAACTAAAGTAAAAATCCAAAGCCATGAAAGCTGAAGTCAGGCTGAATAATTAATTATTTACAGTCTCAACTCAGCTGGAAGTGTTGAGAAAACCTCAAGTCCTTAGAGCATCTGCAGCATTCACTGTTCATGGACGTTCAGATGGGTTCATTTCAGTCTCTTAATTAGTTCACACACCAGCTATGTTAGAACAAGTTAATGCTGTTTCCACAAAGCTCTCAGAACTCTATGGCCACTCCAAAAAGGTGTTTTTTTTCATCCATAACCACCAGTGCAAGAACAGTCACAGAATGAGCGAACATTACCCCTGCAGCCAGCCAAGAAGCTCTCCCTGTGTTCAGAGGTCTCCTTCAGGAGCAGGGCAGAAGCCACCTCTCGGCACCCAGACTTCAGTGCACTGCTCTGCTCACGGGGGTGATGAGGCTGGTACCAGGAGCTGGTGCCTGTCCCTGAGGCTGCTGAAGACTTGCTGAAGCCTGGACTGACTTTGGGATGATGCAGCGGGGAAGGAAGAAGGAGCTGAGCAAATTACGGATGCAAGAAATGTAAACAAACTCCCTGATCATCCCAGCCAGGGTCTCTGCATTTCAGGAAAAACAGTTTGATGTATTTGCCTGGCTTGGACTCCAGGACCGATGCCGCTCACCCTGCCAGCCAGCTGCTACATTGCTTTTAGTTCTCCAGGCACACATGGCCAAGAGAACATGCTCCCACACCACTGGCTGCCACACCACTGCCTGTCTGCTACCCTCCATTCTGACAGAAAAGCTTTAGTACCTGACAGAGGTCAACAGCTTTAACACCTGACTCCAGCCCAGGCTAAGTAGGACTTCAACAAACAGCACTTGTCAGTGAGTCAAGAGCTGGACACTGCCACCAACCTCTGCCCAGGAGGAAGCATTTTCCCCAAAGGCAGAACTAGTATCAGCTTCTCTCCTTAACCCTGAATGACATCAGTGGTCTGAAATGGGAACCCCCCTGCAAGTACAGAGGTCTTGGACCTCCACACACACCCTGGCTGTAATCATCACTAACTTGTCTTAAATGTGAAATTCTCATGGAAAACAGCAATCAAAAAACCAAAAGAATCAACAAAACCCCCACACAGCTTCCAAGTCCAGAGGAATAAAACACAACAAACCCCAACACAGAACAGGTAAAAGGGTGAGACTGTCACTGCACCAGTGACACCATGCACAATGCTTTGATTAAGCCATTGACAAATCTGCTTTAGGGCAGAGAAATTTGGAAACATCAGGCAATCAAACTGTGAAGTCTGTGAAAGAATGTGATTAATGCAAAAATGTGATGAAACTAATGTGCTTGGCTCCAGAATTTCATGGCACACCCTATACTGGAACCAAATCTGATGGCTTCTTGGCGAGCGGTGCCCCTCTGCATTCCCTGAACACGGTTATCCGTGTCCTCTTTGTTTTCTAGGTCTGATCAGAATCCAAAGCTTTTATTGTAGCTACATTTCTGAGGATGTGTTTCCCAGGATATGTACCCATAAACAGAGACGTGTACATGCATATATACTCTGAATAATTGCGCAGAATTTCACTCTTCCCTCCTGAGACATAAAAGAGCCAAGTGTTATTAAATTTACGGTGAGTTCGTTGTAGTTTTCACATAATTTTCTTGATGCACTGCAGATTTTTTAACAGGCTGCTGCTTCCTTTCCTGTTTAATGTTAAGGTACTTGTCCAGTCTCAGCTACACCAACATCCTGGATTTCTGTCTAAGTTTATCAGCCCCAGGGGCAAATGTGTCATTTTCTCTGTTCTCCTCTGCCCTCCAGCTTTGTGTGGAAAAGGAATACATGGGCCTGCACAGTTCGGGATGCAACAAAGGACTGCAAACTCAGATTACCAACGCTGCGGTCAGCACGAGGCTGATCTTTCACGGGTGGCAGAGACACATCAGGATGCACTCTGTGGCTGTGACCTCCAATTACAGGAGGCTGGGCATGACACCAGCATCCAGGCAGGGGCAGGGGGCAGGCACGGCAGCAGACCTGGTATTTGTTGACTCAGATTTGGTATTGTGGCTCCTGCAGCTAATTTTCTCTTGGTTATAGACCCACTTTATGTCTAATTTTTCTTTCATTGCAAAAAGATGTTTGTGTGCACATAGGAATGTGCTCTCCAGGGAACGACATACAATATAACTGTGATGCAAGGGAAAATATTATACACCAAGGCAGATGCAGAGAGGTTCAAAGAACTGCCTGTCTGAGGGCAAACTTCCCCATCACGCTGCACACCTAAGCAGCCTTCTCTTTAGGCTGCAAAGTTCGAAACCGTAGGAAATTATGCTCAACTCAAAACACTAAGTTCCATGGGGCCACCTGTAAGCTACAGCAACCCATTGTCACCTGACAATGACCACCCAAACACGGACTGCCCTTGGGGAATACAGCTGCCAGTACTGCACAGGCTCTTTGCAAGTGAGCAGGTGCCTACAAACAGCCCTTGAAGCCTATGCAAGAACATAGGTACCATTTTTCCCCAGTGTGCAGAGGGGACCTCTCTGGGGACAATCTGGGAAGCTCTCATACCATACATCCCAGAAGTGTTGAATATCAGAAAGAAAGTGCGTGCAGATGCAAGCTGAGTTCGATGGGCAAATGACTCTCTCACAGGATAGTTGCTGGCTGTGAGAGACACTGGACTCTAAATATACAGCAAAGAAGCAAAACCAGCTCCAGATACTCACACATCGGTTTGAGCTGCCCAATGAGCTCCTCTTTTGTCCACTTTGCCCATTCCTTCTTGTCGGTGTTTATTGAGCACAGGATGGGGCCGCACGGTTTCCCACAGTCCTCGATGGCCGGGACGTTCAGGTAGTGCACCAACACGATGTCTGGGTTCTGCAGGGACAGCAGAGCAAGAGTTACATTGTTGGGGCCAGCACTGTCTGCATTTAACTTCCTAATTAAAACTGTGACAGAAAACATCATAATCAGACCCCAGATTGTACTGGGTTTCCCCAAGATAAGAGCTGTTCTTTAAAAGAAGTGGCAAAAGACAGCACCTGAGTTTGCACATGGCTTCCCCCACCCTGAGGGCCTCTGCTTGCAACTCTTCCTGCTCCACTTGCATGCTCAGCATGAACCTCTTTTCCAACCCTTACAACACGAAATACTTGCAAGAGTCCTGCAAACACTGAAAACACCTACCAGGTAATATGCTTTGGTTTAAGGGACCTTTTGTTTGTTTGAGACAACGCTTACATCAGTTCTGGTCCACATCAAGCCTTTTTGAATATACAGAAAGTCACCTGAGAACACCAGGAACAGCCACACTCTCCGTACAGTGAGAGAAAGCAGGAGGGAAGAGCCGAGGGGGGCTCACAAACAGTACTACAGAGAGCCCCGAAGATGGGCTCTTTACAGACAGGCCCAGAACTCCTTGTCTTTTGAAGATGTTTGCAAGCTGCAGAAGGTTGGGAGTGGAAGAGCCCTTTGCAGGACAGCTGCAGGCGGACAGAGAGGTGCCGGCTCCCGCAGCCGATCCCGCAGCCGATCCCGCTCTCCTCTCCCTTCCCGCGGGGCTGCGGGGGGAGGACCCTGCTCTGACGCACTGCGGAGCCGTCCCACCGACACCTGGAGCAGGAGCTGAGCTCTGTGTCACCACCCTGCGAGTACATGAATCAACAACAACAACAGCAACAACTCTGCCAGCTCCCCAACAGCGTCCCAGGGAGATTGTTCAACAGATAATAACAAGACTGAGGAGATTATTTCTTTCCCTTAAGTCATTTACTCCTAAGTTCGCAAACTTTAATGACTGCTTTGGAATTATTTATAAAAATAAATAGGATAATGGTGTAATTAAAACTCTAATGTTTCATTAATGCTGTTAGAGCCCTGTTCCAAGGGGGAGCGGGAACACAACCCATCATCCACTTGCAAAGGTTGTGCTGATGGGAGCACTTGCTTATGAAACCAGGGGAGAGCTGCAGCAGGACATGGACACCTGCACCAAGGAGACCTGTGGGAGGGAACTACTGATGGGCAAAGCACAGCACTGAGGCCCAGCGTGCTGGGAGCTGCACGTGGAGCAGCCCACGGCAGGGGCAGGGTGGCACTCAGCACTGCTGGGTGTGGGGTGACCGGGACCCCCTCGTGCACCCCGCACACAGGGAGCATCCTGCACATCCCCAAGATCAGGGGGAGCTGGTTGTGTCTCCCAGCTCCTCCAGGCTGGTTAAGAAGGTGCTGGCAGCGGGGAGGCCACTGGTGCCCGTGTACAGCAAGGTGACAAGCAGAGCAGCCCTGCAGAGCATCCCCTCGGTAAGCAGATACGTGCCTCTGTCTGGAGGAGAAGCTCTTTTAAGTTAGGAAGACATGCAAGCAGGAACTCGCATTTTCCCCCTCTATGGACAGAACTGCAAGCAGGGGATTCTCAGTGAAGATTCTGTGAGAAAGCAGTATCAAATTCTTGCAGTCAGTGCTGAAAGAGTTGTACTGCACAGAGAAGAGGCAAAGAAACCTCGTAAGGAACAGCTAACAATTTATTTCAGAGCAGTTTTGGAAAGTGCTGAAGTAAATAAAACTGTTGGCTCTTCTAGTCCCAAGATTCTTCTGGAGAAAAACAACTGGACCTTTTGTGTTCAACTGTGAGGTGATCAAAACTTCCTTTTCACAGGGCACATCTGCCCCAGACAGAGACATCCAGAGGACACAGAAAACCATCACTACCTCTCGTTCTACAAAGGGGAAGTCTGAAACATCACAGTCCTCGTGCATAATTCAGAAGAGGTTCAGATAGTAAAAATGATTACCCATACACCCAAATAGTCTCCATCAGCTAATTTAACATAATTAGCGATCTAGATGATGAAGTAATAAAAAGTAATATGCTTCAGAGATCTCATGTAAATATACCTCTTGCTCTCAGGGAAGTTTCAAAGAAGGGAGCAAGGACACAGCATTGGGTGATGTGGCAGTTCTGCAGGTGCTTCTACCTTCCTCTCAGGTAAGCTGTGTTTTTCACAGCTTGACAGTGCCTGTTTGTCACCAAGCAGGTCAGGATTATGGGGCTTCCTGGCTCCAGTGCAGCACAAGCAAGTGGACCTCAGCAGTGGACTGGCACTGGAATTTATACTTTTTATATATAAAAGCATATAAAATAAACATAAACCAAACAGGTTTGTTCCTTATGGCTACATCTAAAAGTTGACCTCAGATTGACAAATCTCGTGAATGCCAGTCTACTCGGTGAACTGAAATGTTTTTGACACAAATGAAGAGAATACAAATGTTTCGGAAAACTCATGATCAGCAGCGAATCACTACCTGTGGTGACCTACCAGGAGAGCAAGAGAGATGTGAAAGACTGAAAGAAAAATTCTAAATGTAACTTCCATGCAGGAAAGGTGTCAGGACAGCGGACATGCCACGGCAGAAGCCCTTCACTGGGGTGGCAGGGGAGAACGAGGGGAGCCCTGGACTGGGCTGCAGATGGCTCTGGAAACACTCCTGCTGGAAATCCGCCCGTCATTCCAGTGCCTGGAGCCTCAGCAGAGTTGCTCTGCTTCCCCCACACCCGAGCTGAAGGCGCTGCCATCTGTCCCTGACCTGGACAAGGCTCCTCCTCAGCTTCTCCTGCCTCCTCAGCGTGGCAGAGGAACTGCCTCCACTGCTGCTGGGGGGTAAGCAGGAGATGGTGCAACAAGTGGTTAAACACAAAAAGTCGTTGGTTTTGATGAAGAAAAATGCAACTGCAACATCTGTGTGACTCTTGTTTGAAGCTTCATCAGCACTAAGTGGTCAATAAATCAGACTGGCATGGCGTTACATTTCTTCCATGGCTTAACCATTAATCTAATGCCAGTTCTCATGAAAAATGAAGGAGAAAAACTACGTGATGGTGAAAGTGTACACATTATCCAGAAAGTGATAATAGCACGTAATGGTGGTGCAGCCCTCCATCCCAGTGGCTGGAGCAGCCTGGCAGCCTCTTCTGCTGCCCACCACACACCATGGAAATTATCTGACTAAAACAGGGATTGTTTGTTCCACCAGCCTGCTCCATGTGGAGATTTTTCACAGGAGCAGAAACACAAAACTGGAACAGTTCTGGCACGTGGGGGGGCACGTGCAGCCAGCAAAGGGCTGACCAATGTTGGGGTGAAGGAATGGTCAGTTCCTGCAGAGCTCCACGATGGCTCAGCCACAGGGGAAACTCATTTCAGCAACCACCTTTTGCTGCTTCTTCACTTCCCAGAGTCAGTCCCCTCCGAGGGGAAGTCTTTCTCAGGGAGAATAATCACAAAAAACCTCTGCCTTCCCAAAGCATGCTGGTTTGGTTCTCTTCTATTTCTTTTTCTTTTAAAAGCAGAAATCAAAAGCCATTTCTGGCCAGCTTCCAGCTGCTCTTCAGTTGCTCAGCCAAGGCAATCAGCTCAAGGCAAAATCTCACTGGCAGGGGCTCCCAAATCACCGATGACCACAGCTGAAGATAATTTTATTTGGAAAAATACCTCTAAGCTGAAAGTTTTGCATTTGTACTCCCTGCTGGAAGGATGAAAGGAAGTAAATCATCCTCAGGGGTGATGAGTGTCAATGGATTTAATCTCAGCCAAGGAATTACCCCCAAACGCAGCCACTTGCCCCAGTTAGCACTGGACACCTGCGTCAGTTCTGTTGTGTCAAACCTGTGAAGTTCTACACGAGGTGAAACCAGTCTGTTCCAGCTCTAATGGCTACAGCACAAAGCAGAAGGGTAGGAGGAGAGGAGCATGACAGTGGGATGCAGAAGCAGCTCCTGTGCCCCCCTCCCTCCCTGTTCACCCCCAAAATTATAACAGGTTTTTTCTTTTCTGGCAGCTATTAATTTGCAAGGTTTACTTTGTATTTCTCAAACAATCCAAAAGGCTGAAAAGGAATCTCAGCTTTCTGGGAAGATAATTCACATCCATCGCTGTGGGGTGACAGGATTAATATCTGACAGATTATCACCCCCAAAAAAAGATAATGTGAAGAGGTTTTTGTGGTTCTGAGGGGCTACCATTACACGATGCTTCAGTACCCAGAGGTAACTCAGGGACAGGTACTGGGAGTGCCTGTGTATCATCTATACGTTATCTAAAAATCAAACCAGTGAATGAAACTATTCCCAGACACCTGGATGACAGAATCTTCTACTATTTATAGCAGTGTCTTTCTGGAGAGCTTCCTCTGGATTTTCAAGGGTTTGAGAGCAGAGCCTGGGATACCTGAAGAAAAAGGCACAAATACGTAACACAGACACTGAAGTAATGGAATTTTTTTCAGAGACCAAATGCTAGCTTTGGGCAAGATTATTGGTTTGAATCCCAGCAATTTCTTTATCCTTGAACTAATTTCTAATTGAGGTCATGCTATGGAAGGCAACCTGGTGGCTGATGCATTAGAATATATTAATCTTCCACACTAACTGTGAAAACAAAAAAAAATCCACTGCCTTCGAGTGCACAAGCTACTGCCCTAATTTATCTAGAGCTGGGCATGTTTAATTAGGGAGAACGAGACAATTACCAGAGACATAGCAGAGCCCTGGCACCCGAGCTGAAGCACTGGAGCACAGGGAAGAGAGTGGGACCCCAAAGCCGGACACAAAAGCAGTTGTTGTGCTGCAGAGCAGGACTCCTTCTGCTGGGAAATCCCTTTTAGCTAGCACAGCACCTTGAATTAACCTTGTCCCCTATGGCTCCAGCTGACAAAAGAGCTGCTGGAACTTCTGGTCCTTCAGTAGCTTCCTCAGGAAGAGAGGATGCTTGGAGTCAGCTGGGCAGAGAGACATTGATGCACGTGTGGTTTTAATTGCAGTTAAATCAGCATCCTGACACTCACTTGCTTGGGAACTGGTGCCAGTTGTCACTGTCCTTGCCTGGGTACAGGAGCTTCGGGTCCGCTCTGGGGTGGTGGCCATCCCCACCACCCTCACCATCACCACATCCCAGCCATGACTAGAGTCTCAAGATTTTTAGCCTATGGATACAATGCTTGTCTCAAAAGGTCACAACTCCAACACGGAGTCATTTTCCCAGTTTTTCAGCCCAAATTCTTTTGAGGTTTTTTGTTTGTTTAAGTTGAATAATTTTTGAGACAAGAGACTGGCTACAGGACGATACAGCTCCACATACTGCAAATACTGAAAGGCTTGGAAAGCAAAAAATTATTTTGAGATTACAAGATTTCCTGCAATTGTTTTAATTCAAGATTCAATTGAATCAAGATTTAATCTGGCTGTATACTTTATAACATGTTCCCCAGTTCCTCTTCAATACCTTGGTAAGGGCACAGCACACAGAGCAGTGTGGGCATCATCAGGAAGCATTTAAATAGTGTGAGCAGCAAAATAAGAGAGTCTTAATATAGAACAAATACCAAACACTCACTAATTCATCATCAAATGTGATTTGAAGATAGTTTATATAGAAAGAGCTGCCTCTGAATACTCCCGAGGATCATGTTTACTTAACATACACTTTGAAAGACACAGAGAAATAACATGCAGTAATTTCTGGCCTCCAAAGTTCCAAAAGAAACTGATTTCTGAGATGCTTTTTATCTTTCATAGCAATACCTCTACTGCTGGTAAAAGGTGTAACAGGAGGATGATGCTGCACAAACAGAAACACGCAGCAAAATAAAACAAAAGGCACTTCTCTTTCTCACACAGGTATTATTCTTCTGGACGATGGAAATTTCTTTACATCTGTGTCACCTCTCCCAGCTGGAAGCTTTAACTTACACAGGCAGCTGACAGGGACAAGATAATTCTGCCATGAGCTGGGACTGCATTTTTTTATCTAGGAACATGCAGGGAGCTTTGGTGCTGACACAGAGGTCCCAGGGACGGAGAAGCAGCAGGGAAGTCTCCTGTCCCCTGCCTGTTGCTCCAGAGACCATGAAACGGGTGTCATGGGAAGGTCTGAGGAGACCCGAGCCTGTGGAACCTGAGCACTTGTAGGGCTGGTACTGCCCAGCATGCAGGGCATCAACAGCAGCGCATCCCTCAGCACAGCCTGGCTCCCACCCACGTCTCCAAAGGGTTTCGCCAAGAGCCATGGTGGGCTCCAGGCTGCCAGCCACAGAGCTAGGCTCTTTTTCAAACGCATGTTTTTTACTGTTTGTCTGGATTCTTGAAAGACCAGCCTGAGACTTTCATAGCTTTGAGCTGTCGGTCAGAAGAGGTGCCAGGGCAGCTGCCTGACTCAAGTTAATAGCCTTCTGCAGCTATGCCATCGCTCGTGTATAAAAACACAACCACGATTAAAGCCTGCAGACAAAACTTAGAGAAAGCAACCTGCTCTACTTCAGCTTGCTCAGAGATACTCCTTCTTAACACCCCCACTCAGGAAAATCGTGAAACAGCAGCAACAGATGCCTTTAACCCAGCTGCTGCATCCAGCACCGACTGCCTCTACAGGGAGACAGATTTGCCATGGAAATCACCAAGGCATCTCCTCCTCCTCCCTGTCACTTGCTCTCTGCAGTTTTACAATTCATTCTGCAAAAGCCTTGAGGATTTTCAAACAATAGCGCTGAGGGCAAAGCAAAGGTTTCTTTGGGTTTGAACTCCTCTGAGATACTCTTCCAGACAAATGAGGCTTATTATAGCACACACATCCCTCGCTATATTGAGTATATTCTGCTACTCCAGCTCTCCACTTTTGAAGACTTACATTTGCACAGTGCCTCTTCTGTTTTCCTATGTTACACTTGTATATTGCAACCATTTCCAGAATAGTGGAATTTCTTCTGCAAGGAAAGTGGTGCAGAGGAGAACATCAAAGCCACATGATATTTCAGTGTCCTACACTTGAATTGTGCTTTTCATTTTCGAAACTCAAAAATCTCAAAAATTCAAATCTCAAAAAATTTTCTAACTGATACAGCCCAATTTATACATCGGGATTACTCGGTTTAACAGCAAGACACAGCTCTTTATAGGGTAACACAAAGCAAATGCTTGATTGCCCAGAAAGTACCAGTGAGGAACCTCCTGGCCACCGGAACTGCAGATGTGGAGCGGAGTTCTGCCCTGCAGCTGTATGAATACTTTGAAATCATGTTATGCTGCCCATGCACACATGGGCAAACTCCCAACAAATCACAGACACAAATATAAATATTGAGGTACTGCATATGCTGTAACAGTGCTGCTCTCTTTGCAGGCTGCTGCTTTGTAAAAGATTTGCTACTGCATTTGGACTATTTTTCCCCACAAGTGTGAGCCAGAGATCCCTCAGCTGACATTTGTGAGGACTCTTTATTTTTTTTTCATTCTGAAGTACAGAATCTCTTCTCCCTCTTTCTGTTTTTATTGCAACCTTTACATGGGAATTCTGTCATTGCATTTCAAACGAGCTCAGGCAGAGCTCAGCTCAGAACACTTCCATCCCCATCATCAGCCAGAAATGCCAGCATTATAAATCATGCCCCAAGTGGCTTCTGCCCTTTCCCAGCTCACCCAAGCCAGAGATACAATAATAGTTGGTCTGAAATAAGAAGAAATTTTAATTTCAAAGCTCCACTGACATTCACCAAGTACTTTCAAAGTTTCTATCAACAGAATGCGCTGCTTCCAATTCTAGTTGGAATGAAGATGGTGCAAGTTTTTCCTCTCAAGCTGATGGCCTAGTTTGCCTCAATAACACTATTATATGTTAAATATTTCTGTGAATTAAGAACAGTTCTATGTGCACCTGCAGATACTCCACTTCCTACTTTTTTAATTGGTATTGTTGTAGGTGGACCAAGTAATAGAAAGCTGACATTTCCAAATACCAAACAAGAAAAGCCCAGGAGAATGTACTGAGAGCTCGTGATAAGCCTTCCCTCCAGAGACACGCTGTCCTTGAACGCTGCTCTTAAAAGCTTCACCAAGCTCCAAGCTACTTTTGTACATATAAAAATGATTTAAAATAATTTGGAAGAGGATTGGCCCTCACACCCGGTGTACGCTCCCCACAGCAGCGGCACGACGGACTAAGGATGTGTCCAGGGGCTGGCTCATCTGCACGAGGCAGCAGAGCAGCAGCTCAGCACTTCACAGGGTGCCGCAGACTCCCAGACCCACACATCCCACCTGCCCACCAGGAAGGGAGCTCTCTGCAGTGCTGGAAGGTGACGGCAGCTCCAGCAGCATCCCAGGGGCTGGAGCTGTGCTCACAGTCCTCACCAGCCCTGAGCCCCTTCCCTACACCCGCACAGACAGTGCAGGGGCATGGGGCTCCAGGTGCCTGGAAAGGAGGACATGTGAGCCTGATGCCTGCCTGAAGGAACAGCAGATAAATGCTATTTAATGTTCCACGCAGCCTATACAGTACATGGTAAGCCAACAAGTCCTTTTTATTTCTATTCTTTGCTCTTGCTCCAAGGGCTCTATCATTTATAGCTTCTTTAAATTTGTTACTTTTGATATCGGTGACTGGTAATACAATTCCCGGAGGAATAACATCAATAACCTTCAAAACACTTTCATAATGTTGCCTTTGATAGTCTTGCAACACGTTTGTTCCTATGGCAAAACCCTTATGACACTGCTATACAGCACACAGGTTATTCACTGAAGGTTTTGTTGTGCCTGGATAACACTTCCAGAAATGAGGAACCCCAGTGCCAGGGAATCCAAAGTTCTCCTCCTTTTGGAGTCCAACTTTACTTTTGCATTGCATGGGAGGGCTCATAAAGTGGAGGGTCCAAACAAAAGATGCATAAAAGCTAAGCAACATGGGGCTGCGCCCAGAGGAAGAGATGGGCAAGTACCAGGGACACCCCAAACTGCCAGGTCAAGGACATGCCAGCCTCCCTCCATTCTCCCTACAGCTGCTGGCTGTGACTCCTTAGCCATAGTGTCCTGAAAGGGATCCACAGCAGCCAGCTGGGAACTGAGGCAGCACCTTAAACCGGAAACATCAAATCCTAAAGCAAAAAAAAAAAAGGAGTATCAGACTTGAATTTCTTCTGAACTGCAAGAAAAAGTTTACTAGACAACCTTCTTTCTTCTTCACTACCACTCAGAAGTCTCCCCCATACAATGGGATTAACAAACAGGGATTAGCATCTCAGCACTCCTGTTGTAGGCTGGGAGACAGCTCCGCTCTCTGGGCCTTCTGCACATACACTGGGGCCTCCTGCACATACACGTGGATGCCTTGGAATCCTAAAAGGAAATGTAACCCACACCAGTGCTGCTGGGCAGCTCAGAGGGGCTTCTGACCTGCTGATAAGAGTGGAATTATCTCTTATCAGACCTTTTCAAGGACTCTGACTTTCTGGCCGTGTAGACATTCAGGTTTCTCTTGGGGAGATCTGACAAATGGATTTTGTTTCTCTGTTTCACTACGTCAGAGCAAGCACAGAACCATTCCCAGGGTGGACAAACAGCTCTGGTCAGTGCCAGCACAACTCTGAACTCAAGGGAGGGGCACACACTCCTTTCCTGGCTCCTTTTTGCCCCAAATCAGGTCTCTCTTTCACACAGTGAGAGAAAAGAATGGTAAATTGGACAGTGAGCCCATCCTGCCTCAAACTGCCAAGGCAGAGCAAGCGACCTGACTGCTAACGGAGATGTTATCAGAGATGAGCAGAAGGTGCTACAGCCCAGCTACAGCAAAGCAAACTGCCCTTCAGCCTGATCCATCAGTCTCAAATTTTCTGCACAGGAGCAGCCTGGCAATCTCCCAGCACATGACAGTGCCCCAATAACCTCCAAAGCTGTGTTATTTAAGCAGAGAAAGGTGAGCTTTGTTTAGCCCTTGGGCTCAGGCTGAGCCGATGACAGATGCCAACACTTCATCCAATTAGATTTTTAAGTAGTGAGAGCAAATTTATCAGGCGAGCGTTTGGAGATGTGGCACATGAGAGTTATCAATTTCTTTGGTAATTCCATGGCTGCATCTCTCCTGGAGAGTCTCCCTCATCTTTTTATTTCACAGTATGCTCCAAGAAAAACAGTGAAATTCTGGCAATGCCTTCTGAAGAATACAACAAATAGCAATGCAGTTGCTGTTATATGCAGAAATCCCCCCCCCCTTTTTTTTAATCTACTTGCAAAATGTGACTATGAAGCTGAGATATTTTATATGCTGAGTGCTGCTGCCTGTGGTGTACATTCACATCAGCAAGAGAAAAGAACACACAATGCCCATGACACGGTACACCTTACAAAATATAAAAAGGCAGGAAAGCTTCTGAATTTCAATAACAGATGCAGACTATTACACGCAGCCAGTCATTGCTCATTTCACCCATCAGCTACTTGACCCAGCTACATACACTGGTATCTTCTGAGACATCCCAAAAAAGCAGCAGTAGTTGGAACATCCAGTGCCAGACACGGGAATATTAAAGTTTAACACGGGCACTTTTAAGTTGGTAAATGCTCAGCAAAGTAAGCACAGATCAAAGGGGTTTTTGAGCTTAGGCATCGATGCATCTGAAGAAGCATCTAAGAGAGAGGTAACGCTGAGGAACGAACTGCTTATGACAAGAGTCCTTGAAATCCCAGAAACAGCAATACTCTGCACTATCCAGGCTCAGGAGTGCTCTGTACATTTTCTAATTTACTGCTTTTTCGTTTTTTTTCCTGCCTGCACAGAACATGGAAGAGGAATGGAGACCCTCATCTTGCTGTCCTTCAAATAAAGGACAGACCAGGTTTTGTTCTTCAGCTTGGACCTCTTAGGTCTGAAATTCATCAGACAGCATGAGAATTATCTGAGGGTCTGTTGTTAAGTGTGCCACACATGACTGCTAGTAGGCTTGTTTTTGAGCAGAATATTGAGAGTCTTACACGCCCACCCACATTTTAGCCTTTGTACATATCCCCACATAGGTTTTCTGCATTTTATTCCACCAGCAAAGACTGCCTGTTTGAGTCAGAGACCCTGCCCAGATGCCTCCTATTTGTTGCTAGAGACGAGTGACTTCACTCATCCAAGCCACAGATCGTTTCTCTCTGATACTGCTGGAATGGAGAGCTGGTGCTCGCTCAGCAACAGCACAATTTGAGGTGACTGCAGTCGTGCCTTCGCAAACCACTCAACGATGAAGATTTTCATCTTGGCACAGACACAGGAGCTGCAGCTGCCTTCTCCCCTTCATCAGGAACATTTCTATTGCTATCAGAGGCATTTCCGTCACCTGCCACAGCTGCAGAGAGCGAGGAAACGTCAGCTACGGCAGGAATTCGAGTCACCAGGATTCCCCATGTTATTCCTTCTCGCTCTCAGAAGGACACACACCACAAGTGCAGGTACCCTGTGCAGGGCTGGACACTCCCACTGTGTCTGCCAGGACCACCAGTGCCCGCCGCCCCCGTGAAGAAGTTACAGCACTGCCGTCCTCCCTCCTCCACTACGTGTTCACAGCGAGAGATGGAGCAGAGAACAGCCAAGGGGATTCTGTTCTCATTACACATGCCGAAGCTGATGATGCTGTTCCCAAACCCTGGGACTGGAACAACGGTGCTGCCCATCCCAGGGTGCTGGAGATGCTGTGACGTGAAAGCACGAGGGAGACCACGTCCTGCTGGGCCCCCCTGAGGGGCAGGTACCTCACATGGTATGTGCTGTCTGCCTGCCACACTAGGGAGCACTAAAGAACCTGTAAAGGAACATGTAATGAGATGAGAGGCAGCAAAACTAGCGTGGGTGAACACAGGGATTCCCTGTAGAGCCTCCTTTTGACTCTGTGCTAGGAGAGCACTCTCTGAGGAACGTGGCATCCCCCTCTTCAGGCAGAAACACCCATGCACAGCCAGAGGAGATCCTCCATCAACACTATTTTGAATGCTGTCTTCTCCAGGTTTCCTGATGTAGAAAGGTTTCAGCTGGCTCAGTACTGCAAGAACCTGTGTCACAAAAATCTTCCATCCCAACTTGCACACACAATTTGCAAATGACTGGAGCAACCATCACACCTAAGGAGATTAAAGCCTGTTTGCTGAAAACCAGAGCACATCCCTGCCACACCAGAAGCTGCAGCGGGACAGGTAAAATGCCTGTTATTGCAGTTTGGCTGATGTGGGGATGGTAACAACAGCAGAGCCCAGAGCTTGAAGGCACGTTCCCAGCAATAGAGCAAACTCCCACTATGTTCACCGTGTCCTCAAGTCATTCTGTTTTATAGACAGAGACACAAGGAAAAAATGAAATCTAAAAAGCATTGTCAACTTGAATGATTTTTCAGGTTCTTGTCACTAAACAACCATCATCCCTCAGAGCATACGAAAAGCAATAAACCCAATAGAGCTAATAAAGGAAAACTGTGTGGAGCTTGACAGATCTGGCTGTCCCTGGCATGTGACAGCCAATTTTCCAAGCAGGCAAATTGAAGCTGCAGCAAACTTGTCCACAGGATAAGTGAGACCCTGACAAAAACAGCACCAACTCCTGTTTTTTAACGCTGTTAAGTTCTGCTAAAAAAAGGCCCATTTTGAAAGAACATTCAAAAGGTTCTGCAAAATACATTTGTGGCCAATACAAAAACTGCCCAGTAATTGCTGTTTATCGTCTCACCTCTGCTGAGCATCAGCACGAACCCAGTGGTCTGTAACACCCATAAAGGGATGCATCTCACCTTGTTAACACTGATTGTCCACTCTGGCTGCGCCAGCCCATGCCACCCCCCATTACCTGTGTTTCTCTGAATGCTGAAAACCCATCAGAAACTGTAGTTTCCTCCAAAAGCTGGAATCCCTCAGGCTGTGTGGCAAGCCGGCCCGGAAAGGTTTGCAGGGAGAGTCTGTGACCAAACCAAGACCTAATTTACCCAAGAACCCGTTAACATTTCCTCTGTGCACTCACTGAATGAACATGCTTTTGGAGCCACTTATTTACCCATAAATTACAATGGTCTGGAATCATTAGCAACAAAGTAAATTGTTTTAATTGATTTGAACTTTTTTGCAATGCGGGAGCTTCCTTCCCGTGTAACTGCACTTTCTAAAAGACTGAAACAGCAAATGAAAGCCCTCTTGGAGCTTTGTGTCTGTAAAATGCTCCCTATTCTGAAAGGCTGAAATTATAGAAAATAAAGAAACCAACCACTCTTCCATTTTTGCAATGAACCTTGAACCTGCCTCATGAACCTTATAAGGGGTCAAGGAGTTTTCTATGTGGAGGGACACATCACAAGCCACACACAGACAGCTCATGTGGGAGCTCTTGCTGCACTGTCCAGAAACAGTATTGCAGAATCACAGAATAATCGAGGACTTTATTATTTTTTTTTAGGGATCAGAGAAGATGAAGACTATGCAGATTTAAACAACTGCAGTTCATCTGGCATAACTTCAGGCAAATGCAAAGGGGCAGAGGTCCTGTTAATAAAGACTCAGGCCCCATCTGTCTGAGTAATGGCAGCCTCTGCAAACAGAAGCAAAGCAACAAACACGGTGCACTGCCATCAGGTATAAATACATTTTTATTCAAATTGGTTGGGGGCTTTCAGAGGAAATATTCAATTTATAAGTATAAATGGCATCTTTCAAAATCAGAGTTTTCGGCACAGATTAGCTCTCCACCCCCATTGCTGCTGAGAGGGCTAATCACCACCCTGAATCAGTGTTTCGACTGAACCTGACACTGGAAATCACATATAATTATACTGCTTAATTCTGCTGAAAACATACATTGTTTTGCTATAGAATGTAAACATAATAAGGTGAAAGTGTGCAACAAACAGAAAAAGCTGCGCTGTTCAGAAAAACCCGTTCAGGTGCTACAGGCAGTAGAGTGACGGCATTTATGAGAAGAGCAGCGCTGATTCCCACAGCTGCCTCCTGACTTCTGAGGGGGAAAAAAAAAAAGCAGAAGAAAACTGGTGGATATATGACCCAGGAGTATAGTTGCAGCCTACTAAAGGCATCCAATTATTTATATATACATCAGAATAAAATGAAACGGAACAATAAAAAAGGACTGCTTCAAACAGCAGCAGTCCTGCAGAGCATCTGCACATTGAAGGGCCTGACGTGGCCAAAGGACCCGGGGTTCAAACAGGGGGGTGATAACAGAGGGAGCTCAGGGGAGAGGCAGCAAGGAAAGAGAAGGAACTCAATCCATCTCCTGGGAGTGAGGTATTAACAGCCAATAAAAGAAATATAAAAGGCTTCACAACACAAGGAAAAAAACCCCTAAAATTAGGAATTCCTCTTTGCACTGAATTATAGCAACAAAGCCTGGTAATTTCACAGAAGACACCAGCATTAACACAGAGCACTTAAAAACAAGAGACATGCCTTTCTCCTTAGCTGCATCTTGCTGTGCAATGATCTGAGAAGCCACTGAAAGAAAATTGCTTGAGTTTCCGTTTTAGAGCTGCACTTAACCAAATACTATCTGTCCTCAGACATATTGGCAAGGAAAAGGAACAAATTACTTGTTTTTTCTGTAGCACCTAAAATCCCAACAAGCCTTGGTGTCAGTCCCTTGTCACCCACAACCTCTGATGCCACCGCATCACTGTGACCGCTCTCCCTGCGTGCTGTTCGCTCAGATTCTTTGGGTGTTTTTTTAATTTATTCGCAAACACAAACCCCCACCTACAGCAAAGCACCCACATCCCGCAGGACAGCAGCATGAGTTCACTCAGCGTTTCCCAGGACCCTTTTGCAGCACGGCAAGTCATGCCCTCATGAGCCAGCCTTGCCCTGGGATGGGGCAGCCCCCTGTACCTGGCTCCTGCAGAGCATCTCTGCTGCAGGCAGCTCCTGGAGAGGAGGACCCGGGGTTTGCCTGATGATAAACGGAACGGAAAGGCAAACACAAAGCTGCAGCTGAGTAAGGAACATTAAGTCTGACACGGGGAAGCTGTGATGCATTACTCAGCCTGATAAGTTTAATCTATAATTTAGAAAGATATCACCAAAATGGAAAAGAGAAGCTGTTAAGCAGCTCTGAAGGGTATTTGGCTCAGGCATCACACGCAGTTAGTGTTCACAGGAAGCTGCTTGCCCCATGGCACAGAACCACCCCTTGCCCAATAACTTGATTTAGATGTGTCTCAGCACTGAAGCACTTCAGAAAGAACTCATTCCTTTCCATAGGCCAGATTTAGGCTTTTCACTGAGCATTAGGTATTGCCTCCCTGCTTGATAAGCAAAAGTCATCAGATGGGAAAGCCCTTCTCCAACTGCTGCTCAGAGTAACAGGCTCAACCAGGCAGTTTGAACCCTTTGACACCTTGGAAGTCACAAATAATCCCAAATTACATTAGAAAGACCTTAGAGGATGCATCAGCAGAAATAAACTTTAAAAAAACCAAAACTCACTGCTCACATAACACATCAGCTGTTACGATTTTTGTTTAAAAGAGTATAAACTACAGCCACCTTGCCACAGTCCTTTGAAGAAATACTTATCTAGGGGAAAATGAGATTTGCTGGGGGGCTTAGGGAATCTTCTGCCCTTTTGGCTTCGCCAGGACATGCAGAGGAGGAATGCTGCAGCTGCTTGTTGAGGAGGGCTGCAGGCTGGTGAATGACAGCTCAGCACCTGCCTGACAGGGGAAGCATTGACAAGAAAAGGTTTAAAGGTTTATTTGCCAGCTGAACTTGCCGAAAGTGTCCCCTGGAGCCCTCATTTCAGAATTAATGACTTCTGATACTGCTCATGCGATCACCAGAGGGCCTATGGAAAATATTTTGATGATGAGGGATGCCATTTGTTAACAGGATGAATATGAAGAGCAGAGGGAGGACACCCCAGGACATCCCCAGCACAGAGCAGACCCCTGCCACCAAGGATGGGACAGTGTGGGGGCCCCACCCCACACGGGCTCAGGACAGCGCCTGCTCCAGCCCAGCACCGCTGTCTGCTCAGCACCCCCGGAAGGATTCCAGCACCGCTGACGAATCTTTATTTGCTGCCTTGAATTATCTTTGCACGGCTCACTGCAGGGAGCTCAGTCAGGTCTCCACGGATGCCCCAGCCTCGCACGGAAAGCCATCACCCTAATTGGGGAGGACTGGCAGGCTGTGTTGGGAGCACAGTGCCTGCCCTTCAGTGCAGGCCCACACTGTCCCATCAGGGATGCTCCTCCACACATCCACGTCACGGCTGCCATGGGCCCTGACCGGTGAATTTCAAGCAAAGTAGAAATGATGGGTGGCAGCAGGTTAGACCTGAGACAGGGAGGAAATTCATCCATGGAGCCAAAACAGCATTGTGGAATGGGAGGGAAGAAGGTCACACAGCCGGACACAGACAAAAAGCTGTGAAGGGCCCCAGAAGTGCAGGCAGTCCCAGAAAGGACCAAGTTTTGATGTCCTTTCTGGCAGTCCCCTTAACAAGGTTGCTTGCTATTCCCCTGGATTCTCTCACCATCCACACATTTTCATTCCATTTTTGAGTTTACCACACTCAACAAGAGAATGACATCTTGCAGCAGTGTCACTGTATTTCCTTTCCTTAAATCAGATTGAACTTGTGCTGCTCTTTAGCAAAATTCATTGTCCTCTTATTCAGTATTACAAGATAAAAAGGACAGAGCTGTCTTATCTACCATTTTGGGAACAATTCCTCATCTGACACAGTATTTGTATAACACTGTCATTTGTCTTTTCCTAGTCTGTTAACATCGACCTTTTCTATTTCCTTTAAACAGGACCTTTCCAGAAGTGATCTCTCCCCATCCAGCCCCTGTTGAACGGGACCATCCAGCACCACCCGCAGCATCTCGGACCGGGCTGTGTAACAGGATTAGGATGCACTTGGTTTTATCCAATTCCTCTGTTCTTTATTTTTATATAAAGTTTTTGCTCTTGACTTCAGTTCCATATTAAGAGAAACACTGACAGCCCATGACTCCCTCTAAGGATATCCTTACCACCCCCCAGGTGCCTGCAGGACTCAGAAACAGCTTTCCTATTTTGTCCCTGTTTCCCAGCTCCATTATTAATATGCCCTACAAAAGGTTTTGATTCTTGCTGGCTCATTGTCCAGAGCATCCTGTGCTCCAACACCAGTCTGACCAATCCCAGTGACATTCCCATCCCAGTGGCATGGCTTTTCTGGCTCCCCACTCCCGACGAAGAGGAAGATACTTTTCAGGACACACCATCACTGCAACTGCTCCAGGAAGTGCTTTATCACACATGTATTTTAAACTCTTGACAACACTCACATGGAGATAAGGGAACACGAACTTGGGCCACGGTTTTATAACGTTTTCCTTATTTCTAGTGGTTTATCTTCAGGAAGTATCAGTATGTCTCCCAAATCCTTACAAGTCAGTGCAGCTGGCAATATCAGCCTCTCCGACCTCAGTCAGTACCGCCTGCAATGATTCACTCAGAATAATCAGCTCAAAAAGGAAGCCCTTGTTCCAAAAGCCTCTGCCTCCAGCACTCCAACCGCCAGGCACCCACCTTTGCAGTGAGACCAGAATTTCCTGGGACGATGTGCTGCTGTTTACTCAAAGCACCAAGTGTACCTGCACCTGCCACACAACGACCTTCGAGAATGTGATCCCGAATTTCTGTCCTTTCAGAGGTTACAGTGTGGGTGGGAATGAACGTGTGATGAGTGTCACACCGCTGCACCAGCCACGGGCCACCAAGCACCTGGAAGGAAGGTGCTGGTGGCTGCTCCAAGAAGCTGTCACAGACCAAGGTCCAGGCGGATCATGCAATACACGGAAAAAGGGCCTGGGACAGAGAGATACCAAGCTCACGGGCAATCCCAGCCAAATCATTTAAAAGCACACAGCTGGATCCTGTAATTCTGTATACAGCAGGGAGCAACTGGCCCCTGGCCACCCAGACATCCTGCAGCCAAGCAGGACCAGCACCTGGTGATGTGGTATAATCCCTGGCATGCTGTGAATGCCTGTGCTCCCTCTGGATATGGAGAAACTAATCCTTGGGAGTGCTTGGTGCAGATCTGCAAGGAGCTGGCTTACTCTGCATGGAGCAGGACCAGCAGCGCTCATGAGCCACAGCAATCTGAGGCTGCACTTTGGTGGGGTTTTTTGTAACAAGCACAGACTGTGCCCACAGAATCTGACATAATTTGAGTTCAGAGATGCAATAAAAAAATAGCACTCCCTTCCCAGAGCTTTTAGACTCAAAAATCTCATCAAAAAGACGTGCAGGTCTATAAATTATGCAGCCCTACCCTGCCTATCACATTCAGCTGATGCATAGTCTCTTCACTTTCTCAGTGGGTTTGAATTACGAGAGTTGGTGAAAATGCTGAGGGCTCCTGCCTCAGGCTGTGGGAGGGCAGCCCTGTTCTGGGCTGCTGCCGGAGCTGCTGAATAATCTCATAGCCAAAGATAGTGACTGCTTTTGCTGCAAATGCTCCTGAACATAAGGTTATCTGGCTCAGAGGGGCAACCACACTTGGGCAGGAATATCCCAGCCAAAGCATCCTCCTCATATCGGACAGCAGCTTTCCCTGAAGACGTCCCCTGAAGGACAGTGGCCCCAGGAGCACAGCAGGGAACACCCGTGCCAGTGCTGGGCACTGCCTGTGCTACCTGTGCTCACACACAAGCAGAACAGTGCAGCACTTTTCGCCGTAGTCAGATCTTGGCACAGCATGCGATGAAAGACTTTCAGCATTGCCAGTGTGCTGAATTTAGCAGAGAAGGGAGCTGGGGAGATGGGATTCCTACAGACAAAAATAGAAAGTTTTAAAGCTGCAGCAAAGAGAAAGACTGCTGGAACATGGAGTCCTCTAGCAGCATCCAGCCAAGCAGCAAGAACCAAAAGGAAACCTATAAATAATATAGAGCAGATCTGCTCTGATCCACTAACCTACTTCAGGACAGGTTTACAGTGAAGAGTAAAAAGAATTTAAGCTTGATTGTGGTGATTTAGAATGTGCACAGTGTTGATGTACATTCCTTGCCCTGGTTTCTCAGCTGGAATTAAACCAGATAACTTGACTCCATGCACAGGGAAAGCAGTCTGTGTTCTCTGGTTCTGTTTTTGGAGAGGGGAGGGAGTGCCTTGCACTGCCAGCGCCGTGTGCTGCGTGGCTGTTGCGTGCTCTGCTGGTGGCTTGGAGCCGTGCCCTTGGGGCAGGCAAGATCCCAGATGCTGTGACGAAAGCACAGCAGGATTAGAGCATCCTCATGGGAAAGGAAAGCAAACACATGGATGTCACCATTTATCAGCTTCTCAGAGCTGTCCTGTGACACGCAGCATGTGTAATACTCATGTACCGACAGGACACAACATCACACAGAACACGGGTGCTTAATTGCCGCTATGGAATAACTGTTTATGGTTACTTGATGGTGGGTGAATGGAGGCAGTAAAAGTGAGCCCAGCTTTCCTACAGGGTGCACGGCCAAGACTGTCAGCAAACCCAGGGAAGAGTCCTAACTTTACTTAAATAATGGTGACTAGTAATGTCCTTTATGTCTAGACTGAATACAGCAAAATGGTGACATATAACTTTGCAGGTGTTGCTGGATGCCTCAGCCAAGAAACTCATGGCACGGGACCCCCTCAGTCTTGTGTTACAATCCCCTGCCCTCCCCTGCCCTGAGACACCCGAATGAATTGCTGGACACCATTTAATCACTGGCTAAAGAGATCTTCAAAGAACACCTCCACGTTGCCAGCACGCCTGGCCCAGGGCCTTCTGGGCTTCTCTCTCTCCTTTGTCCATTCATCAGCACCATCTTAATTTCAAGCACACTCCACCGAGGCAGACAGAGCCATAAATAGCCTCCTACCTCATCGTCTCTGCTCTCTGGGAGCGTGCTGTCGCTTGCACAGGCCACAGCAGCCAGCCCTGCTCCTCTGGGGGAGTGTGTACTGTGCTTTGCCCAAGAGCTTTTCAGTAAAGCATTCCACGGCTGAGGAACATCCATCCAGAGCAGGGCTGGGGCCTGCAATGCACACCTACTCCAACAGGAAACCTCAGCACAACTGGCACTTGCACAAACTTTAAAGATTATTAATGACTGTTACTTTCCTGAAAACGCTTTGAAAAATAATAGCAAACATGTTTGTGCTTTTGACACAGGCAAGGCCTAGACAGGTAAATTGATAGCCTGTAATCTGGTAATTTATTACACCAGACTCTACTGATGTTCTTAGCATCCTCATCTTCTTAGTTCCCATATACCTCCATTTCCCTTTGACCCGAAGGAGATCACCCAATTTTGTAGGTATATGTTCCCATTTCGCCAGTCTTTTAACAGAGTGGAAGCAGACATCGCTGTTTGGGTGAGGGGGTGCTTGTCAGTGCCCCCAGAGCAGCTCTCACGCTGCCAGTGCCTGTTGGTTCATGAGGGGCAAACACCAACCTCCTCTCGGAACCTTCGGTGGTTCCCACCTGCAGCAAACCAACTCTGAGACCTTCACTCCTCTAACCAGCCAAGAGACAGCCAGCAGGCAAAGGATCAGGAGCTGCTCTGCCACAGACCACCCCTCCTGTCCCTAAAACTCAGCCCTACTCTGCAAAGCCAGGCTCAGGGCGCCTGGCAAGCAGTGCCTTGGGAAGTCACACGCTGCTGCCACTGAGCTCTCATGCACTTCTGTACAAGTAAGCCTGCTGTGTTTTGCCTACATGACATGCAAATTCACACATTTGTGTGGGCAGACAATTTCCATAAAAGATTTCCAGTGATCACGCACAAAGTCTGGCACTTCAGAACAGGTGCTGGCACAGGTTCCTGCCCTGTGTCAGCACCTGAATTTTATTTTTATTTTTTTTGTTTTTCTGGAGGACCCCAGGATGGCATCCACAGCCCACCCAGAGAACAACACAACCCAAACAGCTCCAGCACACCTCAAAGCCAAAGAGCACTTCATGGAAAACAAAAAAAGCTGAATTTTAGCTCTGTGCTCCTGGATTTTTCTGATTAGAGAAGCCCATGCTAAACACTTTTAAAAGCTCTTTTGGCCCCAGGTAATTCCTGGCATAATGTCCTTCCCAGTAAATTGGTTTTGGGGGCGGGGGACTTGGTGCAGACTAATTCCCTGCGTTTTGCTGCCAGGTCTGTGACAAAGAACTGCTCCATTGTTCCAGAATAAGGTAATCTCTTGCTCTCAATCAAACACAAAATCACAAAAATACATTCCCCCCTTAATTCAGTTGAAACCCTGAGCTGTTCCCCAGGTAATTAATAATGTTTGCAAATGTGCCTCCTTTGAAGGAATATTATCGTAGTTTAGGTGACAAGCTCAGACTTGGATTCCTCTTTATAATTCCTAACATCTACTCGGGCAGCATTAATTGGATTCAAAGCAATTACAAAGGAGGCGGGTTGGCCACTTTATATCAAATTCTTGAAGAAATTTTGCTTTGGGCTGCTCTGAGCCGTGGTGCCAGTTCCCAGCCTCTCCCCCTCCAGTGCCTGGCAGCACCAGTACAGGGCACTGGGCAGGTCATGCTTTGGCTCTGCAGAGCAGGGCAGCTGAATTTATTGACTGCAGAGCAGTGCCTGGAGTGTGGGTTTTATTACTGCATAAGGAAGGACCACGAGATGGAGACTGGTCACCTGAGGCGATGGTGGGTCATCCCACCTTGGTGGGGCACTGGGACAGAGGGGCTGCGGTGGCACTGTGCCACATTTGTGAGAAATCCCTTGGCTTGGAAGGCCCCAAAGCCTCTGTGGACACCCCAGGAACAGATGTGGCTCCAGAAAGAAAAAAACCTAAAAGGGATGTCTGTATCTGTGCAGTGCTGACCCATCTCCCCGGGCTCAAACAAGGAATTTTCTTGGCTGTTTCATCCTGCACAGACCCACACACGCAGACAAGCAAAATAAACTGAACCCAAGGGCCTGATGGAGGCATGCTGAGGAAGTGTCTTGAGCAAAAACTGCTGAGAAGTGCCTAACCCTGGAAAAACAACAGTGTGATTCACTTATTTCATAATCATTTAAGATATCCAATACATAATTCAACAGAATTTGAGGATCCTGGCTGGAATCAGGACCAAGCAGCCAAGCCTGGTCTCATAAACTCTGCTGTAGAATCTCTGGCTGGTTGAACGTGTTGGGGGTTTTTTTCTGCAAAATATAAGCTTTAAAATTAATTCCCCTATATGTAAACAAGATGCACCATTTTGCTCAGGAGTATTTTCTCTTTTCTCATTGGAGACTACCGAACAACAGAGATTATTTTAATAGCAAGTCCAACACATAGTGTCCATTTACTCCCAGACCTGCTGGGCAAGCCATGCTGCCAGCCCTGGCAAGGCTGCCGGGGTCCTGAACGTCTTCCAGGAAAGAGCTGGGACTGACCCAGTGCATGGGATGGGAACGAGGGCTGGGAAGAAAGCACAAAGCAATCCTTGAGGAGGCAAGGGGCCAGGGCTGCTCCTGGGGTCCCTGCCAAGAGGGCTCCACACCGAAAGTCAAAGCAGCCAAAGTCTTAGGCACAACAACAGGAACCCCAAAGAGCAGAAGGGATATCAGGAGGATGAGGAAGAAATGGCTCAGATCAGAGGCGCCAGTGGACCTGCCAGGGACGGAGCAGAGCAACCTCCAAAGTTGCCAGTGGGCTTGCCAGAGCAGAGCCAGAGGCTCACACGAGGGACATGGGGCACAGGGGTCCGGAGGTCATGGCAATAAGACAATTAAGCCCATGGCAATTAAGCCCAAGGAATTGCAAAACGATTTGGTGAGACATTTGCACCACACCTTTTGTTGAAGCAGAGGAAGTTAAGCCCAGCTCTGAGCCATGCTGATGACTTTCAAAATTTTAATACACTGACTCTAATATCAGCACTCCAATTATCCCTAGGAATATGCAAACAATCCCCGTTTTGCAGTGGTTCCCAGTCACATCATGCGCCTGTGGAGGAGGCATCTGCAGAACCTGCTCCGATAGAGTTAATGGGCTGCTCTGCCAGAGCCTATTTAGAATTCCAGGCAGCACTAATTTAGTTTTAATGGGCACAAATTCAATTCCAATGGCTAAAGTATGCAAATAACAAATAAAAGGGAACCACTGCTCCAGCAGCTGCTGAAGAGAAAATGAACGGGCGCCCAGCTGCCCACCTTGCCCCGAGCTGCTCTCTCCTCAACCCATCATCTCCAGCAGAAGCAGCCCCACGGCCACCCGGGCAGCTGGCAGGGACAGGGCTCGCCCCCGTACCGCCAGCTGATGTATTTATTTGCCAATGAGTGCAGAAATGACACTAAAGGGCCCTCAATAATACCAAGCCTCATTAAATTTTAATCAGGGCAGCCTCACACTCCCTCTTCAAACACCAAGGCGTTGCGAGGGAGGGGATGTGATGTGGAGCCTCCAGTGGGGCAGGGGAACACCTTGGGAAGAGCCTTCCCAAAGCACCACCACTGTCACTCTGCCCACCAGACATGGAGGAGCCAGGCTGCTGCTCTGAGATGTGGCACTGGCATCACTCTGACCCTCCTGCTTCATCACACCACTGCCCCTCCTCTCAGGGGATCCCACAAAAGAGGCAGGTCTGTCCTACAGGGTCTTACAGGAACCAGAAGAATTGGATTTCTGCTTTGAGCAAAACCATAAAGGGCTTCGGCTTCAAACGTGAGCTCTGAGCTGCAAATGGGGCAGATTTTGTCAACGCTCAACACCTGGTCACCTCTGTACAATTCGGGAACAGCACTGTCACCAATGTCTTCCCAACTGGGAGCCACTGGCACTGGGATTCCCTCATGGGTAAACTGCACGCATTCATCTGTACACATTTGTGCCTTTAATCCAAGGGTTGGCAACACCTGAGAATACAGACGTGGGCGAGTAAAAATTCCTTTCCTTGCTAAATATCTGCCATACTGGCACAACACGGTGGATGCAACACAGTCAGTGACTCACACTCTTGAAGGTGGCTTCATTGCTTGTCATGGAGAGGAGGTAAAAAATAAAGGCATTAGAGACAACTATAACAACCTAACTGTAACCCAAGAACAGATCAGAGGAACAAACACCTGGCACACCCCAAGCTGTTCTTCAGGTGAGCACAGGTTGGGTACCAGAAAGCAGCTGGAAAAGGCCAAGTCTCAGGTTTGGTACAGCACAACATGCCAGGGCAGCTGAGCAAAGCTGTCAGGAGTTCTGTGGTACCAACGAAAGATCAAGCTTCCCCATCCTGGGGTCCCCTTTTTCACTCTGCTGCTACAGAAGCTGAGCTCAGATTGAGTTACGTCACCCAGATACGCAGGAAAAGTGCTGAATTAAACAGTTTAGTAGCTTTACACACTCAAACCAGGGCAAAATACCATAAAATATACTGAACAATGGCTGCCTAATGTAGATTTCTTTCTTTAAAATGGCTAAGGCAGCAGAAACTAAGAAGGCAAGCACCAAGAGTTTCCGTCCTCTGTAGCTGTGGAGACCTGGTCCCTCTTTGCAACATCATCTCTGCGGCTTTTCCTGAGATCACAGTGGCTGCAAGGACACCAGAGGGAAACCAGATGTCAGCAGCTGGCAAACAGAGAAGCCTAGCTTTATCCAGGGGAACTGAAGATGCTTCTCCCTGTTAATCCCTTCAACCTGTATTTAGCAAGAAAAGGCTGCAGCAATTCCCTGACTCCCATCCTCTTCCTGCACCGACTGCTTGCTTCCCAGCCGTGGCAGGGAAAGACTGGACAGGGCGTTAGGATTCTGGAAATGCCAGCCCTCTCTGGCACCTGTGGGCACCCCCTGCTCCGCCCCAGAGAGCATCACTCACTGCTGATCACCTGGGTCAAGCCATTCCTCCTCTGAACTGACTTACTCCTTGACAAAGGCTCATTATGTCACCAGAGCAGCACCAGAAAAACACTGATGGATGAAGGACTCTGCAAGAACACTCTCAGAGTGTTCACAGGAAGCTGCCAGGCCTGGGAAGGAGACAGCAGGGTGACATGGCACTGGCATGAAGGGATGCAAGAATCTGCAGCACAGGGCTGAGCGTATCCTGCCCCAGCCCAGAGACTCTTCCGTGTGATCTGTAGCTCTGCCATGCAAAAAGCTGCTGGTTACAGTGGAGACACACTCTTGACTCTCCTGCGTGGCACTGCGGGGAAAAGGGCACGCAGGGCTGTGCACAGTGGCTGGCATGACACAGCACAGCCTGACTGCTCGGGCCCGTTGTCACGTGGGGTGAGGCTGTCCCCAGAGTTGTCCCCAGAGTTGTCCCCAGTGCTGCAGTGCCAGCACCAAGGGCCAAGCGCAGGTGAGACACAGCACTTCTGCCCAGGGAAGGCAGCACCTGTGGGCACACGGGTGGGGCACACTGCCAAGCACAGCACCCTCCTGCTCCAAAAATCCTCCTTGCCCTGCCAATAAGCAAGGACTCATGGAAGGATTTTCCCAGCAACTGCCTCGGCAGACATAGAAGGCATTAATATTGCTGTCTGCTCCCTGCAGGTGCACTGTGACTTTTGCTGCCCATATGCTGCATTGCTCCCATCAGAGGAACATCAGCACTCTCCTGCTGCAGCTTACAGTCACTCTCATGTGTTTCAAGATGGGGTTTTCCCTTAAAAAAAAGAATTCAAACTGGGAAGTGGTTTCTAGGCATCTCTCCAGTTTGGCACTGAAGGGCTGGCACTGAGGGCCCACAGCTCCAGCAAGCAGGAGCCTGCATCACGCTGCCTTCCCCAGTTCCAGATCCAGCAATGCCCCAGCCACTGTGCTGCAGCTGTCAGCCCAGGGCTGCCTCCTTCACTGCCCTTCTTCCTTGGCCTGGCTGTACCTGACTTTGTCTGTCAGCACAAGCTCGCCAGGTAAGGAGCCACAGGTAGGGATCAGGCGCTGGTAGCAGCAGCAAAACCAAGAAGTTTCTCCCTCCTGCTCCGGGCATGGCAACCAACACTTCCTTGACCTCAGTAGCCATAAATTATTGTGGGATTCACACACATTCACAGTATCACAATGGAAATGGAAATTGAGGTGAAAGCATTGAGATGAAGTACAGGAAGTCTGGAACCTCTTACTCCAGACACAGGGAACGCCCAGTGCAGGTCTTCCTTAGCCCACTCAAAGAATCCGAGCTGCACTGGGCACCACATGCAGGCATCCCCTTCTGTCCTCTGTGACCTCAGCAGAGCCCTCCAGCACACTCCAGACACTACACTGGAAGTGTCCCAGGAACAGCTACAGCTGGACACGTGCAGGCAACCTGCCAAGCACCCAGCACAGCTCATCTGCCTTCTGCCAACAACAGGGTGGCACCCTTGGCTTGTCCCTCTGTCCAGTTACCCAGGACAGAATGAATGTGTCCTCTTTTACAAGTAAGGATAACAATTTGCAAGGCACAAAGAGCTTTCCATGTCAGGAAATTGAATCTTATTCAAATTCAACAAAGATAATGGGAGCGGAAGAAATGCACATCATCAGGGCACAGCGGACGGAGAATGGACCGGGTGAGCCTGATCAATGGCTGCACTTACTGCAGCTGAAAAAAGGAGAGCCTGGGTCTTTTCAAACCTCGGGCTGCACAATATAATTCTAACACCATGGGATTATCACAATCAGACGTTTTTCAAAGACTCTATCTTGAGTACTTTATATCAGTGATTTCAGTTTAAATCTGAATTCACAATATGATTTCTATTTATAGGCTCACATTCTATTTTTGAAAAAAAAGAGGTTTATTTCAAAAGTAATACCTAATGTGATGAAAGATGGTATTTCTAGAAGAATTAATCTCTAAAATGAGGAGCACTGTTCACCTGAAATGTAATTTTACAATTAATTGCTGCAAGATTGCTTTCCAATAGCAGAAGACCTCTTTAAAAAGTCTCTTCAAATCAGGGCAGTAACTCTGGACTTTTTATTGTAGCACATCTAATTTTGGAAAGCACCAGCTATATTGGCAAATGCGAATATAGCAAGGAACAATAACATGTGCATTCTCCCCAGAAAGAAGGAGCCCAGGAAAGCAGAAGGTCAAATGCTCAAAGCATGGCTGAGAAGGCAAAACTGAGAGGGAGGATCCAAAAACACAGCAGCGTGCAAAGCCCCATCTCCCGTTCCAGGGATTCTGAGCAAACGGCCTGTCACGTGTCTGCTCATCTTCATCACAGGGAAACACAGAGAGCATCCTCTCCTTCTGTGCTTCTCCAGCAAAGACACCTTGCTCCTTCCCTCTGGAGACTGCTGTCCCCTCGGCTTTGGGGTGGATATGACAGTGGTATTTCACATTCCTATTTCCTAATATTGGAAATTGGCACAGCATGACCCCTCTCTCCTGGTGGCACAGTCTCAGTCCCTCAGCAAGGACAAGGGTCAGTGCTGCACGTGGGAGTAGTCACTTGGGGCATCACATTTTCACACAGACCACAAGGAGTAAATAGAAGCAAAATCAGCTGCTGCTAATTACATCTTGACGTTCTCACCTTCAAGCTTTTAAATCACAAGTGACATTTCCAAATCAATCCTATTCTTTCTTGGAGAGTTTAACAAGAAACACTCAGTTTCCAAGAGCACTTGGATTTATTTCTTCAGTAATTTGACAAGAACCCATTAAAATCTACTGGAGGTTGCTTTACCCCCCACAGAGAGAGTTTAGTCCAAGGGCTTTTTCACAGTTGCCTTTTGGTAAAAAATGTAAATGGAAACTCATTGTAACAGGGCAAGTACTGGTAATGAGCAACTCCAAAATGCTAATCCAAGCATCCCTTTCCATTCTGCACCTGATGCTGAGCTGTACCAGGAAGGGCTGAAGCACCTGTAGCAGCTTCACCCCACACTGCAGTGCAAAGCATCTGATCTGTTTCCTGGAGTGAGTCCTAAGCTGGGAACGCCTTCCTCCTCAGCCTAAGAGGAGAGTAACCTCTGGCTCCCGGGTTTTCTCTTGTCAAGAAGGGAAATGTTCAATTCCCCAGCAGGTTTAAAGGCACTTCCCATCATGTCCTGCTGCAGCTTTTCCACTGGTGTTTGACTCAATGCTGCTCATTTACAATTCAGCTTTACAGAGCAGGGTTTAACTAAGGTTATTTAGCACCAATTTGGGCCTTCAGCTGAAAAAAGCAACCATCTCCAGAAAAGGAGCAAACCTTTTCCAAAAGACCTTCTGATTAGCAGTATTTACCAGAGAAAACAGTTGGGAGAGTCAACACCCTGAGTCTACAAGGAGATCAAAGTACAGATACAGTCACAAACCATCAGCTGATTGTGAGCTTTCTTTAATCGCTGCCAGTGGATCCCCAGCAATTAATTCCTTATCATGATGCCCCCAGCTTTATGCCTAGCCAAGGAACATACAAAGTGAGTGTCAGCCACAGGATAATTATGAGATGAAACAGGCACCACTCTTCCTGCTCCGAGCCGTGGCACCCTTCAGCAGTAACAGCCTGTGTTGAGTCAGCTTCATTAGGTATTGTCTAGAGCCCCAATCCTCATTTGTTTGCATCAATAATACATTCAAAGGGTTTATCTAACTTGCAAATGTGAATTCATTTATTGGTCCCATAAGCAAGAAAGAGCTGTGACCAGAGAAGTGTTTCATGTTACAGGTTGGGCACTAAACTGGAATGACTTGCTGAAATTCCAACAATTACACTCCAACATAAATGTTTATATTAGTATAATTTCCCTGTGCACATTGTAATAATGAATTTTACCATAACACTGCCTGCAATTTTAAAGACACATATTCCTTATAAGAGCGGAGCAAACACGTGAACATTAAGAGATTTGTTTCTACAGAATTAACTTAGAAATAAAGTTAAGCAACAGAGTCAATAGAGTGCAATTTGCAGAGGCTTGGCAAACCCCCTGTGTTGACCCTCAATTCCTCCTCGGAGTACCAGTAGTTTTTTACACAGCAAATTTCAATTACAGTTGCCTTTTCTGATCTCACTTTTCACAATGACACATCCAACTGTGGTATTCCTAGTCAGTAAAAATGGTCCTCCCTGCACTTTCTGCCCTGGCTGTACAGCATGAAGCAATACTGAATGCTGCTGTTCCACCTGAGATTACATGTGGTCCCACATCCTGGATTTTCTTCTTGCCATCTTGCTGAAAACTTGTGCCAAGATGCAGCAAACCTTCACAAAAATTGAAAAAGCCCAGAGAGAAAAAAAACATCTGGGACCGGTAAGATTCAGATTCGGCCATTACCTGGATTATTTCCTATAAAAACTACCTAAAAATAGTGACAAACCTGTCTGAAATGGCCATCAGCCACAGCAAAAGCTGCCTGCCATTGCCACAGCTGTCACCAGCTCCGAGGTACTTCTGAAAGCTTTTTTTGTAGCAGTGAGACTTAAATGAAGATGGCAGGGGAATAATCTGCCATAACAACATGCTCAGAGGTTTCTGCCTGTTCACTGAGACATGGGGAAGCTCAGGGTTGTTCTGCCAGAAGGGTCAAAGTCCTCCAGGCCTTACTGGCTACACATCAAAGAAAATCAAGACCTGCCATTTGCTTTAAGAAAAACAAACAGAGGAAGCGGGGACTAAGAGAAGATAAATTTCTTTGACAATTAACGCATCACTGTGATGCCATTCCCTGTGTCAGCAGAGCTTTCTTCAGCACCTGCTTGGAGGGGCAGGAGGGGGCTCAGACAGTTCAATCTCGTTGGATTGAAAATTAATGCTCCGAGCTGGACAGCGGCACAAACCAAAACCAGCGGCAGAGCCCGTGTTGGTGGGCGCCCATCACCTGCACGTGTTGAGCAGAATTTTGCTGTGATTCTCACTAAAGGGAAGACCAGTCGATTTCTTCCTTGAGGCAACTAAAAAGTGATTTGGCTCAGGCCAAGATGCCTGGCTTTGTGCTCCCCACCTGCCGGAGCTGCCGGCTGGAGTGGACTTGTCCTGGAGTGACAGCGCCGGACACCTCCACACCCCAGGTCACCGCGGCGAGACGCGCCCATGGCAGCAGGACCCTGAGCCTTTGGAATATGCTGACTCACACTCTTACCCACTGCTTAACTCCTCCAGGCAGCGACACATTTGGGACTTTGGAATGAATTCTGATGATATTTCTGAATAATTATGAGAATCAGCTGAAGTATGGATTGAAAAAGAGGCTCCCCAAATTCAAATGAATCCCCAAAAAGATGGAGCAATAGCTCCATCCAGACACAGAGAAAACTTTGCCTCCTCTGTCTCCCCTTCTCCCGCCATTTCAAACCCTTTGATTCCCCTCCAGGCTTCCAGCACATCAAACATTAAAGGACTAATGTTATTTTGAGCACACAACAACCCTAAAGTTCAAGATATTCTGCAGATGGATTTTAAAATCTTTTAATCCATTGTGAAGCCAAAATCCTGCCGTAAACACTCTCTGGCATGCTCCAGTTAGCTGCTCATGCAGAGAGAAAGAAAGCCTTTCCAGCTTACTCTGCAGATGACCTTGCAGTCCCCCCATCCCATGTTTCATGAACCTCAGGGGACCAGCGAGGAATCAGATAAAAGGATTTCATTTATTTTTGTTGGCATTGTTTTATGAAGCTTTC
Source organism: Edolisoma coerulescens (assembly GCA_013397115.1). Classification (NCBI taxonomy): domain Eukaryota; kingdom Metazoa; phylum Chordata; class Aves; order Passeriformes; family Campephagidae; genus Edolisoma; species Edolisoma coerulescens. Next base: position 268,624 of record VWZW01005085.1, on the reverse strand, counting down.
CTTTTATCGACACCTTAACTTCAAACCATTCTCAAACAGCCAGCAAGGCACCAGAGATCAGCAGATATTTAAGGGACACGCTGAAGGTGTCTTGTCTTTGTTCCCATCAACCCTTCCTGTGAAGGGAACTCTATCTTGCACATGTGCTGAGCTTTAACCTAAATACTGGTGGCCCCATGGTGCTGCTCTCCTGCTGTGCTGCCCACACCAGTGACACCCTTTGCTGAGGGATGAGCCATGCTGGATAGCTAATTAACGATCTGCAATTAAACCTCACATGGTCCTGAAAGCTATTTCATCACAAGGCTAAACCCTGACCTCATTTCCCCAACAGAAGTCACAGCAAAAATTGTATCAGATGATTTTGCCCCACTTTCCAGACAAGTAGATGGTCTCTCCTAACATGCCGGATGCTTGCACATGTCATCTTTTTCCTGGCTTTTCAGGCAGGGAACATGGAAGATGCATGCCTGGTACTGCTGGAAATGGAAGGCAGCTGTTTTCCCAGGGGCTAGAGAGATGCTGAGGATGCTGAGTGCGTGGGGGGTGATTACTGGCTACCTGCTTCCCACACCACAATATGCAAAAAAAAATCATTTAAGAGGCTCATGTATCACCAGTCTCCCAAGCTCCCGCTGAACATCCTCTGATCTGTTCTCCTCTGCATGACAGGAACACGGGGATCCCTCTGGAAGCCAGGCAGGAGGTAAATTCATGACCTCTTGGCTCCAGGAAGGGGAATGATTTTGTGTGGCATGCTTCCCCCCAGCACACCCTTTGCTGCCAGGATCAGGGATCTTGCTTTGTCCCCAACAGACTGATTTCCCAGTTAACAATACACTGCCAATCACTCAGAGCACTTAAATTCAACAAGGAAATACAAATGTTTTTTAAAACATCAGGTTCTTTTAACACCTCATCCCCTTCAAATATGAAACCATAAAGGCAAAGTGCTTCTGGGGCACCTACTGCTGCTGCCGCAGCACGTGCCCTGCTCAGCCCCTCAACTGTCCCCTGGGGCTGACACCAGGCTCCATGGGCACGGTGTCCTCCTCAAGCTGGCAGCCCCAGCCCAGTCCCCTGCCTGTGACAGACTCAGCTGGGGGCTGCCTCCCCTGCCAGCGTGCCTCACTCTAGAGAGAGGGGACCCCATGCTGGGTCTCACACTTTCCTTCTGCTTTTGATTCACAGTTCAACCTGCCATGCTCCTCCCCAGCAACTGTGTCTGCATGGGTTTGTTTGTGCAGCCACGTCTGCCCCGTGTTTCTTCCACCTGGAAAAGCCCCTGGACTGGCACCCTCAGAGTTTTCTGAGATCCATCAGAAAAAACAGAACACTGAGCTTTGTTCCAAAGAGCCATCCAAGGCTTCTTAGAACTACATTCAGGTCCAGAAAGCTCCAGCTGAAACTCATACACAGCAAAATGCACTGGGTTTATCCTTGTTCCTAATGGGTATTTAGCCATTTAATAAATACAGTTGCTACTCAATGAAGTTATTGAAGCCTGAGGCATCTGGGAACCCTTCCTGCAAATCTGGGACAAGGAGAACAAAAGGCCTTCTTTGCAAGGGATGTCTGCTGGGAGGTCAGGTCTGCTGCAAACCAGCCAGCGAGGTCCCAGGGAAGGGCTCTCCTTACCTTGCACTTGACCCTCGCACCCTCCCTGTCACTATGTCACACATCAGTGCCAAAATAGCATCAGGAGAGTGTTCAGATAATGGTGCATTTACAATTATAATTGCTCATGTCCAGGAGTAATCCAGTTTAAGCCCTTTACTGTCTCAAATATTTAGAGAAATCCTGCCAGCTGCCTGGAGGGGAGAAAGTGAGGAGCCCTGGGAGAGCACAACAGATTTTCACCTTTCCAGCCCTGACAGCCTTTCACGCACAAATATCCTCTCAGCCCTGCTTCCCCCCTGTTCATGACAGAGACACTGTCCTGCCTGCTGACTGGCAGTGCCAAGTCTCGCCGCCTCCCAGATCTGGCCCCCACCCCACCAAGTCCTGAACCACCAAGGCAGCCCTGCCCTGGCAGCATCCTCCAGAGAGAGGCTTCCATTTGGCTGGGATACGGATTTTTCCTTTTTTTTTTTCAGAAGTAGGCAGCATGTGTACATCTCCTGGACTCCCTGATGCCAGGACTGGCACGGTCACCAGCATGGCTGCCTCAAACCCACCCCCACCTCCACCTCCACCAGCATCCCAGATGTGCAATTCCAGCAGTTTTCCTTCTTTCACAAAGGCCCCTCCGGCCATGCAGGATCTTTGGGCAGAGGCCCCGCAGACCTGCAGGGTCCAAGACCTGCAGAGCTCATCCTACAAACCTCTCTCTTTTCCTGTTTTCCTAGCTTTTAAGGCCAGGGGATGGCAGTGCTCACACCGATCCTGTTGCCCAGCACAGTGACACAAATGGTGTATTCCAGTCCTCAGCAGGGACCCCGGCTGAGCAGGACACACATCTCCCCAAACACAGCACATTCCAGAGGGGCAGTCCCAGACACAGCTCTCGCTCTCTCGGTAACTACACTCACCATTCACACAGCAAACACACGTGCAAGTTTTCATTCTGCTGACTCGGGCCCTGTGAGGTCTGTCTCTTGTTGCGCTTTTATCTGCTGCAACTGCCTCAATGCAAGTGCAGTTAATAGGCTGTGACCAAATCACTGTGTGGCTGCCCCTCTGAGCTGCTTTGTCCTCCCACCAGAATCTCTCCTCTAAACCTCACCTCTGTCACTTCCCACCTTTAAAGCAAAAGAACCACGGCTGGCTGCACGCTAGCACTGCTCATCACAGAACTGAACAGTGTCCCCATGTCCCCAGATCCGGACAGATCCCTGCAAGCCCTCTTCTCTTACCTTCTTTTCATGCAAAAGCTTGCTTTTCAACTCAAACACGTGCTGACAGCTCTACCCATCTCTAATCACCAAGTTCAGATTAATTTCTGTGACCAATGTTCATCAATATTTATTACCCTGCAAAACTTCACAAATCAAAGTGGTGATGAAACTTGCAGGTAATGATTTTATAATTCCTTTCAGATGATTGATAAAATATTGAATGCTACTCCAAAGCAACCTCAAAGGGACGCTGCCAGAACTGCTGTGACAAACTGATAAGCTTCCCATTAGCAAGGAAGCGGCAAGATCCACCAGCGGCTACTGGAGGCCACAGCCAACAGTCCTTGCACATGGGGTTGATGTTTATGCCATGGGATTCTGTTTACGCCAAAGAAGACCACAGCTCCAAGTCAAATGCCTAATTCTCTCCCAGCCTGAGGTTCCCAGCAGGACAGGCCAGTGTGTGAGGCAGGAATATCACACCTGGACATTGACAGTGTCACACAGTATTGCCTCAATGAGTAGTGACAGGACAGCCTCTACAAGGAGCAACAGATGCTCCTGCAGACAGTAACTCCTGAGGGGTGGCAGAGCAGAGCATGGACATCCCCCACCTTTGAATCCACGCAAAGGATGCTCAATGGGACCTGAGGCTCCCTCCAAGGACTGCTCCATGTTCCTCCTGAAGCATGCTCGCCCCAGGGTCCATGCAGGACCTGGACAGGAGAGCTGTGCAGGCTGTGAGAATTCTTTTAGCACTGCAGCTGGACACAAGCAGAATACTGAAAAATACATTTCCACACGCGTCACTAAAATGACATCCAGCATTTCTCCACTTTGCATCACAACTCCCAGTCATCAGAGCACCAGTGACTCCCTGGTACGGGGGATTAGATTAAAAAATTATCATACTGGCTTCCTATGCTTTCTCCATTTGCCTCTAATGCTATTCTGGAGCCCAACAGGATGGAAAACCTTTGCATCTGATGAATGCAGACAAGCTGATATTAAGAACTGTGGCAGTTCTGTCAGCAAGAAACCATCAGGCCATCAATGCAATATTAAAGAGAGAACACCTGGAGCTCTCCTGAGCTTTTGTGTGAGCACAACCATGGCAGAGTGAATTGCCCCATCAATATTGCACTGCCAAAGAGAACCATTCATCATTACTGCTTCAGGTAGGATGGAGCACTGTTGAGAACACAGGTCTTGTCCAACTTGTAAATCTCAGACTCAATCACAGAATAGTTAGGGTTGGAAGGGCCCTCTGGAGATCATCCAGTCCAACCCCCCGGCCAAGGCAGGGTCACTTGGAGCAGGTGACACAGGGACATATCCAGGTGGGTTTGGAATGTCTCCAGAGAGGGAGACTCCACACTCTCCCTGGGCAGCTGTTCCAGTGCTCTGCCCCCCTGCGTGGAAAGAAGTTCTTCCTCATGTTGAGGTGGAACTTTTTGTGTTTTAGTTTATGGACATTACGCCTTGTCCTGTCCCTGGGCACCACTGAAAGCAGTCTGGCACCATTCTCTGACATCCACCTTTGAGACATTTATACGCATTAATGCGATCCCCTCTCAGCTTTCTCTTCTCTAGACTAAACAGGTCCAGCTTCCTAAGTCTCACCTCATAAGAGAGATGCTCCAGACCCCTCATCATCTTTACAGGTCTCTGCCATCAGCCATGGTGATATGAGCTATCAGTGCCAGAGAAGCTCTCTTGCATCTTTTCTCATTTCCCCATTCATGTAAGGTGTTTTCTTCACAATGGAGTTGCACATTTTTTTCACAGAAGTTCCAGCAGGCATCCAAACTAAGTGAAAATGGCTTGGGGGAAAGGATGTGCGAGCTGGCTTCAGCACGTCACCTGTGTCCCAGATGGAGCGGCCATGAGCGCCCGAAGCCCCATCCCTCCTGCACCACCTGCTTCTCCCCTTGCCATGGCAGTTGTTTTCACCAGGAAAACAACATTTGAGGTGCTAGCTCTGTGTGTGATGTAAGGAAAGTGGGGAGAAGCATTCATCAGCAAAACCCAAAATAGCCAGAAACACGGTGGGTTTGTCAGATGGGTCTGGTGAGCGGAACTCACGCCTCTCGCTCAGCAGACATTTATCTAAGTCAAAGATAACAGGTTGCCATGCAATGGGAAAAGGAAAACTGGTCTCCGTTTCACTCATCCCTAGTGTGCTGTCAGGTGTGTGCTGGCACTGCTGGGGGAAAAGGGGGAGCAGGGAAGGTGCTCCATGGTAATAGGCTCCAAAGGGACCAGAAGGTATGGCACAGAGAGAGCGCCACTCTTCATTCTGGTGCACCTTCTGCCTCCTAGCACAATGATGGAGAGCTTGCATACCTAGAGCTGGCTGAGATGTTGCTGCAATAAGAAGATCCTATGATTGTCTTTATAGTCCTGATTACAGGAGAACGTCCTACATACAAGTGGAAAAGATTTGCCGCCAGCAGCCTCCTCTTCGCAGTCCCCATCCAAAAGCGCCTGATGTATTACCCTCTTCCTTGCTTAACATTCCTACAAATTCCTCCAGGCCTGCCACTGTTATTCTGCATTATTTTTACACTCCTCTCCTGCAGCACCAGTTTAATGAGAGTGCAGCTTCAATTAATGTGTTCCCCAGAGGGAAAGGGTCAACCCACGTACATGAGGAATTTCTGATCCGGTTACGCAGGAAGGGAGGGATCTCCTCTGACAACTTCTAACAGCACAGAAAAATTAATTCCCCTTTCCCACAGCAGTTTATAATGAGAAAGCCACAATATCAAATTGTTAATAATTTCACAGGCACAAATTAGTGTTGCTGAGTGAAATCTCACTCCTGTAACTTCACTTTTAATGAAAGGCCGCAGATGTTGGACTATATTTGCATTACAACTTGAGAAATGTTTCATAGTTCAGACCTCATCTATGTGATTCTATTAGCTCCATATCTGAGCTAATCTGCATAAATTTTCCCTTGTACCCATTCCCAGTGGCCAGGACAGTTTCTGTGCCAAAACCCAAACAAGTCTGATTGACCACATTCTCACACAAGCTCTTGTGTCCTGCTGCTGCTTTGGGCTGCTCAGAGCCCAGCACAGGTCCCACAGCTCCACTACGATAGCCGTGGTTCACACAGATCCGGTCAGCTTTCAACTGACATGAACTTTTCAGTTAAATTATTTGTCTGGCCTGTCCTTAAACGCAACCAAAGGATTCCATTATTCCAAGTAAAATGAGTCTTCCTTTCCTACTTATATATTGAACTGATACAACTTAAAACCATTCTGCTGAAAATCATGAACTCAGCTTCTCTTTCAATCAGCTTGTGCAAACCTGAGGCAACACTGATATTATTGCAGACATCATTTGCATAGGGAGAAATTTTTCTTTTGATTAAAGACAAAAAAGCCTTTCTGTATTTCTTGGTCTGCTTGTGGTGGAGACAACTGTGGCAGCTTCATTACTGTGCAGTTACCCAAAGATCTGTGCACTTATCCCAAGATCTGAGCTATCACACCATGGGAGTTTGGAGGAAGTCTGGTGAATGCATGAGTCAGCCCCCTACTCTGCATCCCCAGATGCACAAAAAGCACTAAAATGACACCTAAATTGCCTGTTTTTACTGAACTCTTCAGCATGCCAAGGCAACATTTTCAGATGTGAAAGGAGCTCTGCTTTAGCAGGTGAGTGATAAGAGAGGTTGAGTCTCCATGCCCAGGATGCCACAGGTGCCTGGGAGGAGCCCAGGAGCAGAGGACAGCCCACCCCTGCTCCTGCTGCTGCTTCCGGCAGGACTGAGGTACTGGTGCATGCCACGCTGCCCAGGGAATCCTCAGCTCCAGGCAGGCTCCAGGGAATGTCCACTGGCTCGGACTTGGATTCCATCACCCTTTTGGGAAGTGCTCACTCCAACTGTTTTGCTGAGCCTCTCTATAATAATCACATCTCCCTTCCGCTACTCAAATGATTAATGGCTGGATTTGATAGAAAACCTGGTGCCGTGCCCTGTTTCCCCAAACCTCCCTGACAAGAAACCTTTTTCTGCTATTTTGAGAGGAGACCTCACCTTGCTGCCCATGCCATTAATTGAATAACTATCAGTTCCAATTTATTCCACCTGGCTACAAATTAGATTTCAGCTGGCTACTTCCAAGCCTGCTTCAACGCAAACTTATAAAGCTGAGTCCCTTGGCTGATGCCACTTGTCAACCTGCATCTGTTCTTGGGGTATTAAAAGACAACAAAGCCAGAAACCCGCCAGTCTCTGATGAACAGAACCCAAAACGTTTGGCTTTGCTTTTTTTGAGTTTATCGTTACTTTAACGGAGCCAACTAGGCTTAGTATTTCAGAGGCTCAGCCTGGCTGCCTGCATCCTGCAGCCCTCCACTGAGAGCAGAGATACAACAGGAAGTTAAGAACTGATCTCAGGAAACCCAGCAGCACCAATGCTTCCTCAGAGAGCCAGGCAGCGCTGCGGGAGCATCCTCCAGCTCCACAACAGCATCTCCGGTGCCAGTTCCAACTGTTGTTCTGTGAGCGCAGCCTGATTTAATTCCTATTGGGGTATAAAAATTAATAACAGTAAAATGTCATGATCATCTCACACTAATTACGCATCTAATGAATAATTAGCTGTGGACACGTTTGACATTTTTGGTCGTTAATCTGAGCAAGTGTTTTAAGCCTTGAACAACACTCTGAGACTGCAAACTTGGTGCTGAGCAGCTCAGACCTGCAGCATCGATGCTCCCTGTGCCAGACAGAGACCACCCACCAGCTCCTGTCCCCTTCCCTGCTAACAGGGGAGCTCCTTGGAGAGCACACACCAGCTCCTATCCCCTTCCCTGGAAACAGGGGAGCTCCCCAGAATTCGTGGAGCAGCAGAGCAGATCTGTGTCTGCCACTACCATATCAGTTAGTGGAAAAGCTGGGATTTAGAAAGGAAATTTCTGCATGCCACCTCTCTCTTTGCACCAAACCTGGATATTTATACATGAAGCTGTGAGAAATACTTTTTCCTGAACATGCCATGAATTTGGTATAAACCACCAAGACGTAAAATTTCTATTGTAAGCTGTCATTTTTTAAATGATAAAATCATTATACAAATGGGGGAAGAAGGCAGAACTCTGCATCTTATATATCCATGCACATGTATACACACATCTTTCTCTGCCTGGCTCAGGCTTTTTCTGCCTCTACTTTCCCTCCATCTCTAAGATTTTGCCTGCAACGTCTTGGGAAGGAAGGAAAACAAGAAGGAACCAAGTCTCTCCACAAAGGTAGAGATGAACTCTTTTCAAAGGTGCAACACACATCCATAGCTAATGAACAAAACATGTCTCATATTTAGGATGAGGGGACATATAAAAAGGTCACAAAAGGCCAGGATTAGCACCAGATTGAGCACTAAAACTAAAACAGAAAGCAACAGATGTTTCCCTCCTAATTTACTCCATTAGGATCTTCTCCAGCTAGCATGCATTGCTGCTTGCTAATGAAGCATTTCCATCTCCTTGCTGCACAGCTCGTAAATAAGCATCCCTGAGGTTGGCGGCAGGAACTCGCCGCCCCCTCCTGGACAGGCTTTTTCTCTTTTTATAAATCCTGGGTTTTGTCATAGAGAAAATAAAAATCTGTTCCCAAATTCACAAGTAATTCGGACACAACTCCATCGCCTCCTCTCACTGAACTGCATTTCTTGAACAGGGATGCTCTAACCCCACGGTGAACCCCTGTTTCCTTACGCTCATCAAAGCAACTCTTCCCATTATGAACAGCTGTGGATGCACTGGGTGTATTGATTTTTAAACTGCAGGAGCAAGCCACAACAGACCTAAAATAACAAAGTATTTCACCTCCTGTATTGCCACTCCTGGTATTTTACGCTAAACTGAAGAAACACCCCAAAGTCGTTCCCTGTGGCAGACCCCTCATTGCTCCATCCCTGCTGCGGTGTCACCTGGAAACAGCCCCCAACTCCAGCCTATGGTAAATAAACCACCTGCAGAACCAACCTCAGCATTGAAACCTGCTTCCTGTTGCTGCCCCAGCCACCACAGGCACGTCTGAGAGCTGCAATTGTCCAGTGAGCCAAAAACTGGGGAACTGCTGCCTTGGAGAGGTTGTTTTCCATCTCTCCAGCCTGTGAAATATGACCTGAGGCTGAAACAGTACCTCAGGGGCAGCAGTCCCCTGAGGCACAAAGCAGAGGAGCACAGCCCGAGCCTGCTGGTATTGCCTGCTGTTAAGACATTTTAGACAGACACCTCCTAAGCAAGACACACAGAATCATAGAAGGTTAAGTGCTTGGAAGGGTCCTTTACAGACCATCCAGTCCCAACCCTCCCTTGCCATGGGCAGGGTCAGCACCCACATCCCAAGTTGTTCCAATCCCTGTCCAACCTGGCCTGGAACACCTCCAGGGTTGGGGCACTCACTACCTCCCTGGGCAGCCAGTTACAGTGTCTCACCACCCCCCCAGTAAAGAATTTCCTCCATTAACCTAAATTTCTCCTCTTTCAATTGGTACCCATACACACATCCCTCCTCATTGCGCTACAGCTTAATTATAATGCTCTCAACAAAGAATTTCAATTTATCCTACCATGGGAACAAGTCTGTAATGAAAAGGCTTTATTAAAATAGAATGTAAAACATGATATTAATTAACAAGGCTGTGCAGGTGTGTTCGTGAACGTGGCCGAGCTCTGTTCACATTGAAGGGAGATGGAGCTGGGGTCAGCTGTGGCACAACACCCCATGGCCACGCAATGCCACACACCCTGTCGTGACATCTTGCACAGGCAACACAAGGCTGCTGCTCAGGTTTGAATTCAGAGGGGAAATACCGTGGAGCACCTGCGGAGAAGATGATAAAAATGTGCTCCTGGCAGGAATTCAACGAGACTTTTAAAGCAGAACCAGCCCGTGCTGTGCTCTCCACCACAGCACCTGAGAGATCTGACCAGGCAGAATTTCGAGGTGAGGAGAATTAATGCGGACCAACAGCACTTAAGGTCAGAATGCCTTATCACACAGAAAAAACACGAGCTTAAAGACAGGCCTGTCTGACACTGACATAAAACTCCTGCAGATGGAAAGCCAACGAGAGCCAAAATGTCACGGAAGACGCATCTAGCTGCAGTGAGGTTCTCAACGACTTGCAGATTGTGTGAGGTTTACTTTTTTTTAATTTTTGACATTCAGCTCAAATCTGTGTCCTTCATTATCCAGGTGTTTGCAAACCTGAAGCACCCCTGTGCTGGTGGCTGCTGGAGCCACAGTAGAAAGACACCCTCACAGTTGTGTGATGGCTGCACACAGTGCCGGGCCACAAACAGCCCCAGTTTGTCTCCTCTGACAGGAGCTCAGGGCACTGTGGGATGATATTCTTCACTCCCTTCAGCCAGCTTATTTGCTGAAATGCAGCAAATTATACTGCAGCAGGTGCGAGCATTATGCAGGGCTATTAAAAGGAGGCTGTTGGTATCTTACTCACACGTCAACATAAGAAAACCCAGCGGTGATATACGTTCACAGCCGCGTTAGCTTGTAGATATTATCGGAGGTACAGCCTGTGTGCAAATCTGTTCTCAGGGTCTCTTTTGGTAGAGCAGAGATCTTTGTGGCCAATTTTTATTGGGTGGGCCAGATATACCTCGGTGAGTAAGCTAATCACTCCAGGTACACAAAAACCATCAGCAGATCCGTTAGCCAGCCCCACGAAAGGCTGTATCCTTCTCATAGCTCTGGTTCAAGGAAACCTGACCCTGCCCCGACAGATCAGAACTCCCCAGGACTCAGCACCCCTCTGGCAACTCTCCCACACCCCTGCCAAAGGGGGCACTTTCTGACTTCCAAGCAATTAACTTTGAAATAGAAACTTAGCACAATCTTACGCTGAGTTTTAATACAATTATACAGAGGTCTATGTATAAATGCATGCAGGAAGTGTGGTTTGTTCTGCTTGCAGGAACTACATGCAAGCACCCCCTCTACATGGCAGAGCTGCAGCTGTTATACATACACACAGCCAATTTTTATGGCTCAGCTCTAAACCTCTGAAAAATAAGGTTTATAATAGAAACCCTGACACCATCTAAAATATGGCAGCACTACTGGGTGCTGCTGGAATATGGCCCTAATTCATAAACCAGGGAGAAATCCTGTTCCATTTTGAAACTTAGAGACAGTAATCTAGAAAAAGGGTAAACCACAGGAAAAAATGGTAGTGTTGTCCATGAGCTATAGTGTCTAGTCCATCCAACAACTCAAAAATAAAATAGGATGCCACAATATTTAGGCCACGCACTGAATCTTGGACTGTCACAAAATAAAAACATGGTGTGTCCTAGGACGGGGGTATATTTCATAGAGCCATATGCCATTTTCCATGCTTCTGGGTAGTATTTTTCCAGTGAAAATCTGATAAGAGAGCACTAGAAGTAAAGAAAAAAAAAACTACTAGAGAAGTAGAACCCAAACCCTCCAGTTTTGCTTGGTACAATAAATGATTTTGCAAGAAGGCTTCAGTGCACTCCCTTCTAAATTGAAAGAAGTGGTGAAGCAGCAGATTGCTCACTCACAGGAGACAAGTTTATCACTAAACCTTAGGAAAAAGCTCTCGGTTGCCTTGAGGCTCCAGCTTTGCATTAAAATGCATTGAGGAGGCGGTGATTCAGGGGGCAGTAGACCAGGAACCTGTTTGAGATGTTTCTGGTGCCCCTGAAACAACTGAGCAAAGCATTCAGCCTTGGGATTTCTGTTTGGAGAGTGACTCTGTGCCTCCTCGGGCACCACAACCCTGGGGCACCGCTCCCAGCGCCAGGTGGGAGGAGGCAGTGGGACAAACGCCTGTCTCAGAAGTGCTGCTCGCTTGCAATTTTGGGAAACAAAGAGGAACCTTTTGGAACAAGGGCTGGAAATTAAGAGGCCAGTGAGGATTTCACTCATCACTGTCACTTGCTCCAAAGCCTGGAAAGAATTCTCTCTCTTCTCCCCTACACACCAGCACTAACCCATCCCGGACACTTGGGATCACATCCTGATGCAGCCCAAAGGGACATTATTCTCCAATAAGGAAATATTTGGGGGCTCACAGGTCTACCCTGCAATTTTCATTGTGGCCATCCTGGATTCCTTTCCTGCTTCCTCTAAACCGTCTCCTTTTGCATGCTGAGCATCAAAGGAGAATAAATTCAGATTTATCACACTTTTCCTGCTAAAACTATTTCCCAGCAGACTTGTTACAAACCAAGCACACCATGTTCTTGTCGGCCACATCACTATCCCCAGCCTGGCAACATTTTACTTACCTCAGGCTCAGCCCCCCACTCGACTGAGCCCTAGGCCCTCTGTGCTCCTCGTGAACAAAAAGCACGATTTGCTTGTGGAAAAAGCCAACACCACCAGCCCTAAGCAACATTCCACACAGCTGTGCTTCCCCCCAAACCTTCCCCACAGGTGCTGCAGGAAAGCCCAGGATGAGGGCAGGAGAGGGGCTGAGCTCTTCATGAGCTGTTAGCAGGCTAACGAGGGCATCTGCAGAAGGAATAGGTACTAAAACTGAAACTAGATACAAAATAAATATCCCAGAGCTGGATTTCCTAAAAAAGATTCTGCTGAGCTATAGTTCCACATCAAATTTTTATTGAATACATTTTCTTCTGAGAATTTGTGCACTAAAACCAGTCAGAATCATATGAGAGGAGTATAAATTTCACGTACAGTTTTCACTGCAAACATCCTTCAAGAGAAAAAGCAAAAGCACTTTTAAATCAAGCCCACTCCACATCCTCTCCCTCCTCCCATGGAACCCAAGTGGGAGGGTGGGAATTGGAGCCCATGTAGCCCCAGTCCCTGCAGCACTGGGGCAGTGGGGAGCTCTGGGGAGGGATGCTCTGCCTGAAGGTTATGGGGAGGGGGACACAATATCTCCCCTTTGTCATGCCCGAAGGCAATGCCTAGGTCTGCTTCATGTAGAGTAAAGCTGTGAATAAGGTGACATTTTACAGCAATTGATATTCTTAGCTGACAATGTGAATTCACACGATCTCAGCTAACTGTTGTTAAGCCCCAAATGTGACACCGCCTCCTCTCCCAAATTCAGAGCTGCCCCTCCAAAACTTACTTGGTCACATTATTTTCTGAATCTGCAATGGATTTTTTATTTGATTCTACAAAACCCAAAAATGAGGGGCTAGTTCCCTGGAAGGACGATGTTTCTCACCGTACAAGCGATTTCGAGTCACTTTAAGCTTGAAAAGGCTCTAGGATCTGAAACGCTATTACAGACAGAAAAGCTATTTTAGTCAACTTCTTTTAGAAGCATCCTATCACCCAACACTTTTAACTCCTTCTTCCCTCCAATGACTACAAGGTGAACTCAGAAAACCTTCTTCTCTCAGAGGTCTCCAGGTTTGTTACCATAATGTAAACTTTAAACAAGTCTAAAATCGAGCACCTTTCAGCACTTGAGCGGGTTGCGGTGACTGTGTTGCCCAGATGCTCACATGGCTGCTCTTCCCGGGATATTGAGCTACCTGGACCCCCGAGAAGAAAATTACACTGAAGAGAAGGTCAATAAATGGCAGAGAGGAGATGACATCCCATAATAGTTGTAATTACTGTTTATCAGAGTGCTGCACTGCACAGGTAGCAGGTTACAGGATGTATTTGCTGTATTTTTCCATGAAAAGAGGACACAGCTACAGGACTCGGAGTTGATCCCGTGACACGCATGTCTGCCGTGTCACAGGATGCACTGCACAGTCACATCTCCTCCGTGGAACCAGTGACCTTGAGAGATGTTGCATTCATTTTTCTTTCTGCATATTTTTGAGATGGATTTATTGTTCAATAAACCCAAAAGAACAACAGCATTTGATGCTGGAGCTCTTTGTGCCAGTGCCAAGCACTGCGGGAGGAGCTGGGGCTGGATCTGCACCTCGCTCAGACTGTTCATAGCAGAATTGATGTCGTGGCTCCATTCTCCACTGCAGGCCAAGGAGGGGATGGATCTTCCATGAGGATTCCTTTTCCTATAAAGTTTTACACTAGGCATGTAAAGCAAATTCCCCGCAGGACAGGTGCAGGAAATGCAGAAGCATGAGATGAGCAAAATATGACTGATATGTGTCAGAAAGTCATTAAATATCTGTATGGGGACACTATAAAACCACACAGAGACAGTGCGTCTGTGCTGGTCAACGGGGGTTGAAAGACTCTGAGATGCTTGGCTTAACCAACCTGACAAGGTCCTTGCACTCCAAAACACTCCAGACACCAGTTCTGTGTCTTGAAAACAGCAAAATCCCTACAGAAAGTGGCTCAAGTCTAAGTTATAGAGAGGAATAAACACCCGTTTTCTGCATTCAGAAATAAAGGCTGTGATTACAGAGCTGTTGATGCCAGCTTTTGAAGAGTGCCACAAACAAAGATAATTGAAGAATGGTGAAAATCCCAGCAGCCTCCTCTTTCCCTTCTCCAGCAGAAAGTGCCTGTGATGGCTCAACTGAATTATAGATGGTGATTGTCATGACAGCTCAGCAGAAGGGCAGTGGTGTGTGTGCCATCGCTCTGGCCAGGGCAGCACCGGGTACCGTGGGGACGACCGGGAGCAGCCATTCCCTTCTGCCCTACGACAACGGGAACAACATGAAGACACATCGAATCCAACAGACTTATTTTGTCCTGGTTACATTATTGGGAAATCTACTTTCCCGGGAAGAAGAGATTTTACAGTGACTTAAACTGATAAAAACTTCAACCTCTATTTTCCTCTGTCATGCCTTCTTTGCTGCCTGTGGCCAATAACCAGCGTGAGCCAGCAGACAGCGTACGATACACGCCCCATGGCAGCACGAGGAACAGAGGCAAAGCTGACATTTAATGGAAAAAAATGTACGGTGATAAAAATTGTGCACTTTTTCCTTGACACAGAAAATGATCCCCTTAGGAACGATGCCCGTTCAGAAGCAAAAGCCATTTAGGTTGGTCCTTCTCCTCTGGCTTTTGCCCCTTCACTAACACGCTAAAGAAGACCACTGAATGATCTCACACAGGACTAAGGCTGTGGTCCCTACACACCATTTCCACGGCCTCGGAGGTGAGCACAGCATTTTATAGTGCAGACCGTGAACCTGGGGCCGCTTTTAACAACCTTTACTGCCTTTCATTAGGGGTAGTGCACCACATATGCATTCGTGGGTCTAACAGCCACTTTCCCATCCATTGGTCTGACCCAAGACATCACCACGGGTGTGGAGAGAGGGGATGCAGTGATGCATCCGAGGTGGGACGCAGGTGGCAGGATGCAGGTGGCAGCTGCGGGAGGTGACAGGGATGGAGAGTCTTCACACCACTGAGGCAGTGCGAGACAGAAGAGGCATCACAGCTTCATTAACCCAGGGCAGTGCAGACGTCAGTGACAGCTGAGGCAGCCAGTTGATAGAAAGGGAGTAGAGACTCCTTCAGAAATGAAAGATTATTTTGAGAATAAAAGCAACCGGGGTAATAAGCAAGACGCTTACAAAGGCAGAAGAGAGAAAGAAGAGCATTCAAACCTGCAGGCACCTGGGAAGTGATTTATCCAAAACACTTACAAAAGTGTTCCGTAACAGAAAAAATAGAGGATAGCTCACTGCAGGCCAAACCACTGCGTATTAAAGGAAAAAATATCCCACATTAGAAAGAGAGACTTCAGCCTTGGCAGCATCTGCTCCAAGTCCTCTGCTGCCCACGCCAGAACAAACTCCAGATCTCTAAACTCAAATTGTAATTTGCTTCACTACAGAATTCCCAACTCAAGCCCAAATTATAACTCTCCAGTGAGGGTGAAACTCCAGCCAACGGTATAATACATTCACCGACACCTGCAGACCTAATAATTGACCACGGAGGATGTGGATGAGCTCAGCAGAATCGCTGCATTGCTCCTGCAAGGCTCGGTGTCCTACACCGGGAAACAGCTTTGCTACTGCAAGGTGCATAATTTAATAAACCATTAACTCAAACCTGAGGTGAAGTAAATTCAGCGTATTATATATTTCAAAATAGCATTAGAATTCAATTTAAGTGTCACCAAAAGCCTAATCCTCAGTATACAGAGCATATTAATAAGTGTCTTGGAGCCTGTGGTTTGATTTCATTTCCAGCTGAGTTGTGCTGCCGCATGGCTGCGATCCCTGCCGCGAGGATGTCTCGGTGACAGCATCACTGGCCTGAACCAGAGCAGAATCACAGGGATGACAGTCCCGCTCTGTGGGGTCTTCCCGGGAGAACACGGGGGTGGGCGCTGGAGCAAAAGTAATCCTGCTTCCAGTCGTGTCACTTCTTGGCGTCCCTGCTGAGATGCTGATGTTCCCCAGTGACAGCAGGCTTCTCCAGGGTCCCCAGGCACCCCCGACCCAATCCTGCTGTCGGGTCCCTTTGCAACCACAGGGGCAAAACCCATTTTAGGTAAGGCAGGGACTCCTGTTCACGCTGAGCTGCCGGATGAGGCACAAGAAGCCACTCTGTGGCTGCCCCCCGGCCGTGCCATGCCGCATGGCAGGGCTGCAGCCCCTGAGGAGGGACAGAGCCAATGCTTTCCCTCCCCAGGTCAGGCATCCAGGGCAAATGGGGCATCATTTCCACCAAGAGCCAAAAGCACAAAACCTGCTCTCCCTTTCTGTGGGAGTTTTGGCCTTTTCTCCATCACCCCTGCCAGAACTTCTCTCAATCAGCAACCCAGGCACATCCCCCAGCAGTTTGGGAAATGCATCTCTTCTATAAATGACAACAGATTATTTAAGCAACAACTAAAGCACTCTGACTGCTTTTTAGTTTGCTCGCATTAACGTCAGTCTCCTCATATATCTGGGGAACGAATCCGGGATTTTCTTTAAAATGGTGGAGAGCGGTACAAAAATAGAAGCCTGCTTGTCTAAAATAAAGTTATGTGTTTGAAAGGGTTGGAAATTGTTTTTTAATCACAGGCGTCTTTCTTCTGGAATATAATCCGCCGTCTATACATTCTGCTCTTCCACCCAATTTCTCAGGAAAATGCAGCAAGTGTGTTAATAAATAATTTATAAAAACATTACAAAAGATAAAGCACTCCTGCTAAAATGTTTCCAGCCTTTGACACACCAGTTCATTTGTAATCCTCTTTGCCTCCGCTTCACTGGAACATCAGCAGAGGGTTCATGCTGCCACTCTCGCAGCCCCACTTCACCCACCCTGCAGAATCTCTGGTTTATAGGGATCCAGGCAGATACAGGGCACAGTCCAGCCCAAGCCACAGCTCAATGTTATCTACTGTAGATTTCTGTCATGGAAAATGTTTTTCATGGAAGCAACATCCTGATTTATTTTTGCAGTCTCACATACGAGGATGGCTGCAAATGCAGGCAGCTGTCCCAACAAACAGGGCTCCAGGGTTTGTCCTTTCTCCGGCAGCACACAGGCTGTGCTCTCTGTGACACTCACAGGGTGATTAGGAGCACGACACAAAGGACCCTTTGCTTCTTTTACATGGTTTCTCTGAAATTCACTTTCAGGAGTCACTATGTTATATACGTGATCAAAAAAAAGAAAGAAAAATCAAAATAATGAAATTGGACAATTATTACAAACGAGTTCACAGAACCCTTGGAATTTCAATTGGACTGAGCAATAGTTTTTGCACAGCTCCACCAATTCCCTGAGTATTTCAAATCTTTAATGAACCCTGAAAAACATGATGGGAAGTCTTGAGACACGGCTGTTCCAATGACTGCAAGGCAGCAGAGACATGGCAACAAGCACGGTGCCTTCAGAAGAGCTGGTGAGAAGATGAAAGAAGGGAAAGAAGACAGCAACCTTCAGAGAGATCAAATCAAAGGCATGTTAAGGAAGCATGAAAAGGGTATCCACAACTTCCTCATCCTCTGAAAATGCTTGTACATCGTGAAGCCCAATGACGACAAGAGAGGACTGACTGCTGCATCCTGCCAACGTCTGGTACCAACAGCACCTCTGCTGCTGCAGCTCAGAGCTAAATCAACACAGAAGACAATTCTGCTCTCCTGGAACTGCTGTTTGCTCCCCTCACACTCACTGTCTCCTCTCCAGCACAGCTCCACATGCACACATGGCACTGGGAACAGGAACTGAGGCAGGTAAAGCACAGCTGCTGCACAAGTCTGCTCTGTAACACCCACCTGTATGCTGAGCATGCCTGGGACATGAAGCCACACTGGCGATGGTTCGGCACCACAGACCATGCTCTGCTGGACTTCTGTACCACTTGATTTCATCACACAGGCTTAAATCCACTTTGGGAAAACGTGCCAGCATAGCAGCAACAGTTTATAATCCCGCTAGCAAAAATGCACAGGCTCGTTGTGCCGGGGCCTCACTCACACCCCATCCCCGCAACATACAGGACCCAGCTAAGTGCCCATGTGCAGCACAGCATCCTCTGTGCTTTATTGCCCAGCCGCTTTTATTTCACCCAAATGAAAAATAAAAACCCATTACTAAGCAAAAGTCTTGAGAATTTTTATGAGATTTTAATGCTTCCAATTTATGTTGAAAAAGCTCCAAATCCTCAAGCTGTCTGTCGCTGCTCCAGCCAGGGATGCGGGAGATGCTGCTGACGCAGCGCAGCACAAGCGATCGGAGAGGGAAATGCTACTCTGACGGGGTGCTATCAAAAAGAAACGGGAAGGGTATCCTCTTGTTTAGGGCATAATGGAAAACCGAGGCAAAAAATATAGAACGAACACTTAATTTCTGCAGGACAGTGACAGATGTCATGTGGAATGTTTTAAATGATTTTTAGTTCTCGATACTCTCTGCCCACAGCTTTTAGACAAGATGTATTTTAGGAAGGGAACACTCAGGGGGCATCAAGCATCAGTGCAGACATTCATAGTAACAAACTGCTGAATATTCAAGTGTATCAGAAGGAAGAATTCAGGAAAAAACAGAGCAAAGAGAGAATATTGCAAAAACCTTTGACATAAGTATGCTTACACACACTCTGCAAGGCACAGCTGGTGCACACAGACCCGCAGGAATGGTAATTAAAGACCACTACCCAAATACTGCCCACCACCAGCACCCCCTCAGCATCTCCCACTTGCTCCTTCCGTGACAGACATCCTGCCTGGATATTACACCTGGCATGACTGTTGATGTCCCTGACCTTCCCCTGCCATTTCCTACCCCACAGGAAAGCATCCCATGACTGTCATGGCTGCTGGGAGCATCTTGTGAGTGTGTGAGCAATAAAGATGAAATGCACTTTTCCCGCAGGCTCCCAGAGAACTGGATTATCACATTTCAGCAATTACTGCAAACACTGGATTTACAACAGGGCTCTCTGGGGCTCTGGTATGTCCCCATGCCTGCCTAGCTCAGCCTGCATCCCACTCTGCTTCCTTGGCTCACCTGCCAGAACAGTGCCACTGACACTCTTCTGCACCAATTCTGAATTATTCAGTGAGCAGTTAATGCATGTGCAATGTGAAACAGCTCTCTGCTGACATACCACTCTCCAAGGCCTGTTAGTCTTAATTTGTTCAACGGGCCAAGAGGTCTAAATTTATAAGTTTTTAGCATGATCCTATAGCATGATCCTATAGTTTATGTACTTCTTAATTAAAGAAAAAGGGCAACACTTTTTAAAAATGCATTCCCTCCCATTCCCATAGCACCTGAACACCAGCACTAAAGAAGACATCAGCACCTGCTACAGGCAGGGTGGAACACAACCAGCATCCAACGAGCTCAGCATCTCCAGCTGCACAGCACAGGAGTGGGAGTGAGCAAGGGGCCCATCGCTGCCCATGGGTGAAGGCAAAGCCTGCCTCCGTAACCCTGGCAAGCAGCAGCCCGCCCGGAAGCCTGGCAGCCAGATTAATTTTCAGTTCCTGGGGTGCCAATTTCCAATGCACAGAAGGGAAGGCTGCATTTTCCTGCTCAGCTGTGCCAATGTTTGAATTTCGTCCATGTCTGAGAATCCACATTTTCCCTCCATTAGTCAGTACAAGTACAAACGGGGTTTTCTTCTTCTTTTTCTATTGACACAAAATCTGGTACTATGCTGAAGGTCTAACAGGGGCAGCCTGAGTCCTGCCAGTGACAAACCAACGCACTCAGGGCCACAGCTGTGCCAAAGCCTCTGCAGGAGGCTGGGACCTGCCATCACCCACATCTCAAAAAAGGTTTCAGCAGCTCTGCTCCACGCTCAGTGAACTGTGGACAGCCAGGGCTCTGCATCTTCTCAGAGGTGAGCAGATAATGCAAAACAATAAAAACTGAAGTACTCCTGAGGAGTCCTCCCCAGCAACCTTTGAAGAGGCCACGCACATCCTCATCCCCATCCCCATCTTCTCTGCCTGTCACTCAGAGCATGAGCTCATATTTCTAGAGATCAGAAAATCAAAAGAAAAATATGAGAACCAAATGTAGGAAACCACCACCCTGGGCATGCTTCCTTCACTCAGGCCCAAGAGTGAGTGTCCAAGACGGCATCCATGGAAGAGGCTGCCAGCGCCCAGGGCTGGACCATCTCCGCCAGGAACACGCCAGTGCTGGCTTGGCAATTACAATACCTATTACAAACATAAAAGGTCTTTGGGGTAAGGCAGCATTTAAAATCCGTGATCAAGAAAGCTTGAAATGTCTCAAAAATGTGAGACCCCTTCAGAAGAGAGAGGAAGTGCAGGCCCCATGCAGCAGGCCCCAGCCCAGCACCACAGTCTCTGCCGACAGCACGAGAACTTCTTGCAGAGAACTGCATCGTGCAGCTCCAGCTGACTGGTTCTCATTTCTCATCCCTCTGACCAGTCTGCAGGGAGCAGGCACATCGCGTCAATCATAAATGACAACACAAAGTTGTTTAAGTAAGAAATCAGACTCCACCATATAATTAATGGCTATGGCGCCGTGTAAATGCATGAGAAAAGCTGTGAGTCCCCGTGGCTGGTTTGAGTCCTGGCCTTTATGCTGCAAATGCAAGGCAGAAAAGATCAAGAACAATTGCGTGGGGATTTTTAATCGATATTTAACCTGACAATAGGATTTGGAGGAAGATCATCCCATAAACCAAGGGCGGCATTGCAGACTAATTGTATTTACTCCCCATTGAGCAGAGACTCACAGACAGAGCACTGCATGTCCCAGGAAGGTGCTGAATGTCTCCCTAAGAAAAGGGGAAGTCACCCATGCGCCTCTGTGAACTATAAAGCCAAACATGTTACTGGAAGTTAATGTCACACATTGCCCTGGCTATACCTATTTTTGAATATCAAACTCATTTACCAGGGCTGTTGAAGTGAAAGCTTCTGAAGGAGATGCACAAAACACCTTCTCTCTCTCTGATGTCACTGCTCCTGAATTCACCATGGAGCTGAACACAAACAGTGTGCAGACGATAGAAAAGCGTCATCTATTCTTGGCCAGCTCCTTTCTGCCGGCTGCATAACCTTGAGCGCATGACTGAAGGATGCCCGTTTATGCCTGGGAGATGCTGCCATGAATCACAGACCCCTCTTCCTCCCACAGCGAAGGCACAGCATGTCCTTTTTGAGGAATACCAGTCTACCACAGCCACAGTGAGACGTCCTGCAGCACATTTTATAAATAGGCTTCTAAGAAACGTACTGCCCATCCACTCCTCTTGATAAAAAGCGATTACCAAAGCAAAGAAAAGGACTAAACATCGACGCACATCCTGTGAACGTGAAGGGGCCAGACCCCGGGGAACGGCTCAGAGATCCTACAGTGCTGCAGTGCAACCCATCTGGGAGATGCTGGCTCAGTGGCACAGCAGCCAGGGCCAGCAACACTTCTAGAGAGCACATCACAACAAGAAAAAGTAACACAAAGCTCACAAACGAAGAGAAGTGACCTATAGGGGCAGGAGCTCTCGAGGGAGACAAGCACAGCCTGGGCAGCCTGTAAGAGAACAGGATCGATGCACTCACGCTGTGTTTTCAGAGGAGCCACAATTCTCCTCTGTGAGGTGCAGTGCTGCTCCCATCACTGCAGCCAAGCGTCTCCTCTTTCCTTGCACGCAGCATTTATATATGCCGTGGATGCAAATGGAGCTGAGAACACACAGGTATCAAAGAGGAGGGGGACATATGGTGCATGTTCCCTTTGATTATGTCCGTGGTGTGGGCACCATCCTCTGTGTGTTGTGAGGGGTCTGTCCTGCCCCAGTGACAGCAGCAGTGTCTTCTTTTTTAATATGGAAGTGCAATTGCAAAACCAGGGAGAAACAGGAATTATTTTCCATTTGCTTCTAGAAACAGATGTCACTTTCCTCAAACTTGTTTGTTTTCAGGACCATGGGAGTTTAATCTTTAAAACAATATTATTACAATATGTGTCAAGTGCCATTTCCTAACAAAAGAAAACAAATTGCTTCCACTTTGTACACCATGGCAACCAGTCAAGAATGTGAACAGCGCCTCAAAGGTGGGGTCAGCAAACAGCCCCCGGGCAAACTCTCACATGTGATCCTGCGCACACCCCCGCAGCCCCGGGGGGAGCTGCCCAAACCCTGTGTAAATAAGAGGAAAACTTAGCTTGACTCCTCCTGGGACTTTGCTGTTCCCACGACAGCCCGAAGAAAAATCATTGAGTGACTCCAAAATACTCCCTGGAGACTAAACATCTCACTGGAGGAAAGCAGATCCACCGCAGGGCCAGCTCCAAGGTTCACCCCAAATTCAAACACAGCCCCAGAGTTCTCTTCAAAGTCAAGTACAGCCTAGGGCTGATCTCTCTCCCACACCATGGCATGCCTGTGCAGCATTTGCTTCTCCAGCTCCTGCCTTGCTTCAGGATGGAACAATACAACCAGAAACCTCCAGAAAGCCTCACTTGAGCCAGCTCCATGTTTAGGGAATGTCTGAGCTGGCATCAGCTCTGTATTGCTACAGAAAATATATAATCCCTCCAAACAGAGACATACAACTAAGAGGACCCATTTCACCTTCAGACAAACAAAATCCCCCAGACAGTAAAACACGGGACGCTGACCCCCCCAGCAGCAGCTCAACGCGGCCGCAGTGGCTCAACCAGGTGACCCCAGAGAGAGAACTCGTCGTCATCCTACCTGCAGAAGCCAGTAGCACCTTCTGTGAAACGTGGGGATGATGGAGGAATGGACGTAGCAGCCATACAGGCACTGGGGACACAAAAAGAGAGAAAGCAGGGTCAGGTTAGTGGAGGAACCATCCCGAGAGGCCGCACTGGGGATGGGGCGTCAGTGCGTGACCCACGAATCGAGGACATTGTTCTGCTGTTGGTCAGGGCTGGTGACACACAACACAGCACTGTGGCACTCCAGTGTAAGCACTGTAAGCACTGCTACAGGTCACAGAACCCCCTCCCCAACTGCCCCTGCCGTGCTACCTTCGCCCAGGGGAGGCCACCCTGGAGTGGCCAGAGCAAACAGGGGCTGCCATGGTGCTCAGCACCCCAACACAGACAGGGCTGGTCTGGGGGCTGCCTTCGAATCTTTGCTCCATTGTGGTTTTATTTTTTGACAAATACAACACGTTCATCCCTTTTTCCACGGTTTATCTCCTGGGTATTTCAACTGAAAATGTTGAGTTTGTAAACAGAAAAAATAGCTGTCAGATATTTTAGACAGCAAAATGCCAAAATACAGTTTGTTTCTTTTCTTCTTGGTTTGGTTTTTTTTTTTTTTAAATGAATTCTGCTTCTCTGATGAACTGAAATCAGCAAGGCCGAGGAATTCTTTCTGCAGGAAAAACACCGCATTTCCAGTACATTAAAACTTTTGGGTTAGAAACCAAGCCCAGTGCCAACCCAAACATACAAAACTGGTTTTAATTGCAAAGATCCCGAGAGCAGAGGGGTGCCCGTGCTACTGGACATGCGCGTTTGGTGAGCACATGGGAGGCTGCGGCAGTCCCCCCTCCCCAGGATCACCGCTCACAAGGTTGGCCTGAATTAAACAGGATTTAAGGACTGGCTGCTATCACCGAGTTATTTTTAAAACACAAATGACAAAGATTAATAATGTTTTTAAAATGTGTCAAGGGTACATTCTACACACTGAAATGCAGGGAGGAAAAACAGAGGAGGAAAAAAGCCCTGCAGAAATAATCCAAAGAAAAGCTTAACATTTAAATCCCTCCCCAGGGTTGGGGAACAGCCGCCCTGACGGTGACTCCTGGCACATGGCACCAGGGGCTGCATGGAAAGGTCTGCAGTGTTCAGTTCTGCTGACTCAGAGCTGGTCCCCCCACTCCAGAAAGCAGCTTGGAAAAGGCAGCATCTCCCAGTCCAACCTGCTTCCCAGTGAGGATGGGAAAGCTGGTCTGGAGCTGCTGGAGCAGCCTTCACAGCAGCCAGGGACATCCATAGCACCGTGTGAGATATGCACCAATCTCTTCCAGCACCCCCCAACTTGCCTCCCACCCCAATTTGCTGTGGAGTCAATCGAAACTTTGCCCTGATTAAAACAAACCCCAGTGCTGGGCTCTGTGCAGCTTGTGATGCACAGCAGGCGGGAGTGCTGCCCTCCCTCTCCAGAGCTGTCTCACAGATAATTCTAGAGCTGTCAATAATGAATCACACAAAAGCCTCCCACCTCCATGAAACTGGTTCTCAACATTTCAGCAAACCGTTAAAAAAAATCCTAACAGTTCACAGAATTCAAAAAGCACACAGAACACAGAAGGGATTTCTTAAATTTTTCTTTTTTTTCCCCGTGGTGGCAGAACATGGGAATCTGACTCTGGATGGATGTTTTGAGGCTGGATGTCCTAACTTGGACAGCTGGGATGAAGAGGACCCGCACACTGAGCAAGCTCCTGGCCTCGGAGAGATGGCAGGGACTGTCCCCTCAGGCACTGAGAGGTACCACAGCGGCAGAGAAACACTGCAGGGGTGAAACGGACCCTGGGAGCCCAGCACATGGAGTGCAGGCAAAATGAGTGGTGACAGCAATAAAAACTACATTAATTTTTGGATAAAAAGGCATAAGAAAAAGTTGAGGATATAAACAGAAACCTAGAAAATCTGTGTGTCATTGTTTTGGAGGATTTTCAAGATTAACGGGTTAAGCACTGTGGATGACACAAAATCTGCAGCCTGGTGGCTCAGCACATGGGGGTTGTGGGGAGGTGGGTGTAGGATATTCCTGCCTTTGGCCCCGGGATAGTCCAGGGCTGCCGAGCACCCGGCCAGCTCAACACCTCCCTGCAACTAATGAGGGGAGTGGAATTACCACCCTGCCTGGCCAGAACAGGCAGGTAACCAGGGCAGGAGTAATGCCTTTAGCTAAAGCTGTCTTTAAAATGAATTCTTGCTCAAAACAGGCAAAGGGGGTTTCATTAGCCGGGTTTTCTTCTATTTTTTTAATTATTTTTTAGTGGGAAGGTAAAAGCTGCGGAGGCCTGTGTGTCTGTGGAGATGTTAATGCCAGGCTGGGCGCTCCGCCAATGCATTAAGTGAAATCGAATTCCTGAAACCAGCTTTAATCAGCAGATTTTTAAGGTTAGAACGACTGTCTCCTCTGCAAGGCTTGCCAAGGTTAATTCTGTCCTGAGCAGGCTGAATTAATGGGCTGGACAGGGGAGAACGTTTTTTTTCATGATTCTCTTTTAAGTTTACAAAATCTCCAGGAGAAGAGAAAAGGCATTTCTGAGCTGTCTGAGGAGAAACGCCACCTCAGCAGCTCATTGACTGCTGGGTGGAGAACACGGAGGGGGCCGGGATCAGCCTGACCCTGGAGGAGCCCCGGGCGGCAGCGGCCGAGGGACGCCGGGCTGTGGGGATGCTCTGACCCGCTGCTGGGTGCCCATGGCAGTGGCCCTGCGGTCCCGTCCCTATCAGGGAGTGTGTCCTTGGCCCTGGAGATGACCCCGTGCGGGTGGCCAAGGATGCCCTGAGCACAGACTGTGTCCTGCCGCCGTGGGGGACCCCTCCTGCGCAGCTCCCTGGGATGAGACCCCCACACCTGCCCCAGGAGCCAGCTTCAGGCACCTTCTGCGCAGCCCCCACACTGCTGCTGGAGGGTCCAGCCTTGCCAGCTCTGCTGCAGCTCATCCCTTTACAATTCCAGGGGTAATTAAAGAGAAAAGGACTTCTCTGGGCAGCAGGGGAGAGTGTGCAATTACAGCTGCCCACCCTGCCATTTGTATGCAGTGCACATCTGGCATTACCAAACTTCTGAAAACTCGAGGAAGGGGGAGGAAACATAAAATCAAATTATTAGTGGATTTTTTTTTATCCTGAGCTCCTTAAAGTGATTGTGGCTTATTTAAAAATAATGCAATAATGCTGAGGTGTTCTTCCTTAACAAGCATACCTTGGGAATGGAAACACGAAAGCAGGAGAATCAAAAATTCAAGATAGGGTTGGACAGGCTTTGAAATTCTTCTCCCTAGTGAGTTACACTAGTGGATATTTAAAAAAACGTAAAAACCGCCTAGATTTTGTTCAGATTTTCACACTGAATTCCCAATTCCCTTAATAAGAAGCTAAATCAATCTTTAGAGAACAAATCACGTAAGACCTATGGCTGTACATTATTAAAATATACTTGAGTAATTTTCTGGTGGTAAGGCTTCAACTTCCAACACCCTGGCAGCCTCCGGACATCAGGAGCAGGATCTGTGCAGGTCACTGGGGGAAAAGAACCATGCCCTCTGCTCCTGGCGCCATGGTGGTGCTGGGCAGCACTTGTTCAGCCCAGCAGCTGATCGGCTCCCTGGTACATCCCCGTGCTGCTGGGATCTCCCTCTGTAATTACTGACCATTTCAGAGCTTCCTCACCAACATCCATGAGGGAGCAGCACACTGCTGGCAGTAGCAGCACTGCTGCCATGGATCAAACCTCCACGGGAAGCCAAAAGAGGTGTTGGCTTCATTCCTCTCATCATCCTGATGACAGGGTACAGGTCTCCTGAAGCAGTGGCTGTATCTGAGCCCAACCACGCTCTGCTCTCACCCTCGCCTGCTGTAACCAGCACACGCTGGGAAGGAACAGCGGCCGTGCAGCATGTATGGATTCACTGGCATGGAAGGGAAACTGGAAAAGCAGTCTGTAAGTGCTCAGATGAACATCCTTCAATGCAGCAACCTGTGTTTTGGTGATAAGAGTGAAAATGCAATCACAAACTCTACTCTCCCATCCCTATCACGATATATAGAATAATTCTGTGATTTTATCACAGACATCTCCATAATCTGTTCTTATAGGTACCACTGCTATCCCATTCTTTTCACCAGCTTTTCCATATCCCAGCAGAGACACCATCCAGTCTTCCTGAAACCGACTCCTCTGGATGTCATACAAATCATGACCAGAGGTATTTGTCAGCTATTCGTAGTGATACATTTGTTTACACGTTGGAACGGTTGTCCATCTGTTTCTGTAACCAGCACCCACAAAAATCTCTGCTGATCTCGGAGAGGGTAGAGCCCAGCTAGAAGAGTGAGGCAGCTGAAAACTGGGCTTCTTGGCCACCGAATTAGCAACCACTGGGGAAACTCCTCAAATTTTGTTTGTCACCTCTCTTCTCAAACAGACCAGAAGTGAGCGCCTTCTGAGATTGGGTTATCTTGCAAGAGATGATCCTTCCTTCAGGACAGGGATGCTGAGGCCACAGGCACATTCCAAATCCATTCAAACGTCAGATGAGGCTCGCCCCTGTCAGCTGCGGGAGCTGGGAGACAGCGGCGGCTCCCGCCCACTCCATTAATCAGGATTCAGCGAGAAAAGCCAATGTGCTGCTACAAACCCCCTGACTCGATGCCAGCACCACGCGCAGGGAAGCACGTGCCATCAATCTTCCTCGTCCTCCCGCAGCAGCGAGCCGCAGCCGGGGGGGATCGGCGCGGGCTCGGCCAGGCGGGCGGAGGAGCAGGCTCGTGGCAGCTCTCGTAGGGCACAGCAAGGCACAGGCACGCCGAGCAGCCAGGGAGGCGACAAGAGATCGCAACGTTTCCCCATGCAGACTGGCCCCAGTTCAGCTTCTTAGAACAGTAAACAGGGAGGGAAAACCACGTCGGAACCCTGGGGAATCCCAGGGCCAGAAGGCTGCCGCCAGAGCTCTTATTTTGACTTAAGAAGTCTCATAATATAGGAAGAAATCCAAAATTTCCCATTACTGCTGCAAATCAAAACTAAAACGCTGCTAAACGTGTTTTCTCACTCATCTTGGAGAAACACAGATATTAGACAGGTTTGGATTTTCCTCTGACGTTCATAAATAGTAACTTTGATTCAGCAAAGCACAAAACCACGTGCTCAGATCTCAGCCTGGGCTGAGCTGCGCTGCGCTGCTGGCAAGGTTCGCCTTTTATCGATGTCAACAGAACTTAAGCAATTGCTTACGGTTTGCCAGGTTGGGCAAGGAGTCCCTGGTACTGACAGCAGATTTCAAAATCATTCTTAACATTTCTAGGCAGCTGCAAAACCCAGAGAACCTGACCCTTCACTTTCCAGCTGTGGCATCACAGCGCTGTGCAGCCCCAGGCACTGCCCACTGTGCAGGCACTCAGCCTGGTGCAGGGATTTTGGGTTTAATCCTGTCAGCTCTTTTCCTGACACATTTCAAACCCCCCATATGCCCTCAATGCCACTGGCAGCCATACCCAGATAATAGTTCCTGGACTGAGCCCAGGGCTCTCATGTGATGGCTGATCAAGGGAGGAGAGGTTACACAGCCTGTGCATTGCAGGACCTTGTCACTTCTTGTGGCTTTTGTTAACAAATATTGTTCTGTTTACCTTGGGACTCGTTAGAAAGCAATTTTTGAAATGTTCAATATTTAACAAAATATTTAAATGTTTAATGGGTTATTTTTCAAACCCTGTTTTCCCTCTGTGGGGTTCTGAAGTCTCTGCAAGGATTGCAAGGCTTTAACTTTCTCACTGTTAGAAATGAATCCTCTAATGACATTGGCTTAACGACAGAAATCCGCGTACGTGGGGACTGATGCTTCCACAGGCAGCAACACCCACTGCCCAGCCCACTGCAGGATCATTGGTATGCATCCCCACACCCCCACTGCAGTGCCTGCCTCTTCATAAATGCATATTTCTTTATTAATACGGGGATACTTTAATCTCAGTCTAATTTTACCTTTAGGGAAGCTCTATCCTGAGACTGCCAGGAGCTCAGACCCTCCAGATGCAGTGGTGTGATTTGTATTCAAAGCAGCAGGTCTATCTGTCAACATGTTTGTCTCCCTTCTCTGCCAGCTCTTATTTATAATCCCATTCAGATTAATGAATGACAGTAGTTCTCATCACAAGAAATTTGATTAATCAATTTAAGTGCTTAATCACCCTGGCCTGGGTGAAAAGTGTACTGGAGGGATGCTGTCTGGATAGGGGCAAAGTTGTGAGATGTAGGAGGAAAACATCATCACTTTCCCTCGGGAACAACTCGAGCCAGGAGTGTGCACTGGATCCTTGACGGGATTACGAGCTTTCCAAGAGCTCAGAATTTCCTTATGGCCAGCAGTCATGGCCAATTAGTAATGAAATATCCTTTTCAACCCGCCTCCTGATCTGACACAAAAGGCTTCACACTATCCACCTCACTCCCTGCTGCTCATGTTGCTCAAACTGAACCCAAAAACTGTCAGTCATAAAACCCCTGCAGGGTGATGACCAGGATAACACACCTGGGCATCCTGCAGCATCCCACTCCCCCTTAGTCCTGCCCATCGCTTTCCTGTACCTCAAGACTTTTATAGCCTGGCTGTGTCACCAGCTTGAATACTCCAGAATAATCTCCAGGGTTTTCTGGAGACCTGGGAGGTATTTCAGGTGACGGACAGGAGCAAGGCTGAGCAGAAATCACTGATTTGTAGGAGAGAGGCCACACAGTGTGAGCACTGCCTGTAGCTGCTCTTGTGGATACTCTGAGGGACATGATAAACCCAAAAAAACCTGGTAACTCAGCTCCAAGCAGGCTATGCTCAAGCAGGTATGCAGGACACGGGAATTCTCACTGGGAAGGATTCCCACATTCACCTCCACTACCTATACTCAAAGGGACTCGGAGGCAGGTGACCTGTTTGACCTGGGTACAAACAGGACAGCACGAGCTCTGCAGATGGACCTGCACATGGATGACACCTGTGTGCAAGGGATCACTGAGAGCAGATCTGGGTGACACGTGTTCCACATGAGAGCCAGGCTCCCATACTTTCAGGTAAGGGAAGAGCATTCCCAACATCCCTGATGTGAGTGGGCAGTTAGTAAGAGGAAAAGTGGTACAAGAGGCTGCTCCGACTCCAGAGGCCCGTGTTCTAAACCAACACTGCCTGGGTGGTTCTCCAGTGGGATACAACCAACCTACAGGACAGGCATTACCTGGGTCCCTACACACCATCAACCCCCACAGTCTCCTCAGCCTGTGCCACCCCAAGCCACGCCTGTGCAAGGGCTCCCTGACTGTCACCACACGGTGAGAAGAACTGTGAGCTGGAAAATTGTGGAGCGTATTAATGTCACACTGAAATATGACACAATCCACAGAAGTATTTTATATTTATTCTCTTTTAGAAATGTTAGAAAGACAATATAATGAGAACACTACAAACAAGTCAAGCGTTTTCCTCCTAATCTGGCAATAAAAATGTCAAAGAAATGCCTAAAATCCTAATAGAAGAACAAAAAAATAATGGGCTGGGCTATAACAAGGATTTAGCTGCAACTTTACTTGAAGGCTTTAATCATGTCTCCTACAACATCAATGGAAAATCAGATACAAAGCTGCATAAACCATTAATGTCTGTGTTGGTTGCCTCAGCTGCTGGGGGGCTGAGACTGAATGGATCAGGCAGGGGCTAATAAAGACAGGTTGAGGTCAAAGTACCTTTATATCTGGGGAAACTTTGCACACAAAAAGGATTACTGAGCTGGTCTTGGTGGAGACTTCATTAAGGTAGCAGACACTGTGATAAGAGCAGCACATCTCCAGCCCAGCTGCCTCCACTGTGGTCATCACGGGGAGGCTGCACCCAAGTGGGAAACCTGGTTATCATCTGTCTGATTCTCTTTTTTGGGAAAGAAAAAAGACCATCAGAGCATGGAGGAACCAGACAAAATGTGACAGTGCCCTGGGGAAATGCAGGCTGAGACGGTATTTTTGCAGACACACGACAGAAACAAGCCACATCTGGAAGGATCCCAGGGCGTGCAGGGCATGAGCATGACCGCACGAGGGACGTTTGTCTGACGTGTTCACTGTCTGTCTGACACGGGCAAGTAAGGACAAGTCTAACAAATCCAACTTACAGGAAATATATAAATATCTAAGAGAACTTTGGGGAGCTATTAATTATATACGCAGTTTTATCTTGGATTAATTTTTTGCTGGAATGGACAAGAAGCCTTCGCTGGGATCTTTTTTTGGCAACCTCCCTTGGGCAAAATCGGCCCTGGAGCTATCTGCAGACATCCTACACTGCAACGGGCTCAGGTTGTGGGTCCTGTTCTCTTTGCTCCACTTGCTTACAATTAAGAGCAGTAGGTGCTGCAGTGAGTGACTCCATGACCAACACGTGTCCATCCCTCATTTCAGGCTCTTTGCAAAGGTGACACAGTTCCACTGCAGCTCCGCACAGCCTGAGCAGAGAGCACAGGGCTGTGGAGTGGCTGGGTGCTCCAGACAGGGAGCTGCCAGTGGAAGCTGATATTCCCTTCCCGTTTCAGGAGGCCATTTAAGGTCTTCAGCAGCTCTTGAATTCTGAAAATTGAATCCAAGTGCATAGAAAACTCAGAAGGACCTGACTTTCAAACCTCCTTCCAGAGAATCCTTTTATTAAAAAGCATTTACACAACCTAAAACAAATTATTATGTATGCCAATACTAAATCTTCCCGTTCTGATTTAAAATCCTTACAGCCTCACTATTGCTCACAAGCAGTGGCAGGAGCTACAGTAAGCAGGCATTTAAGAATGTCTTTCTGGACAAGCTGTTGTAGAAATACTAAGTTTATACTGCTTACAACCAACTTATCAATATTTCATTCCTGTCCCAAAAACCCAAACAGAAAAGCATTAATTTCTCAAGATTAGTGCACCAAAATTTACTGAAGTTCACCACCAGCAAACAGCTGAGTGTTTCTGACGTTCAATAAGCAGTGAAAAGGTCGACTTTTACTTGCATTAATTTTTTATCAGAGAAGGGAAATCTCATTTTCATGACAGATAATGAACATTGGAAGAGGTCTTCTATGGCAAGATACACAAGATCGGGGTACTCTCCATATGAACAGTGGGGGAACCTCAGAGCCCTTCCTGGTGCCTACCTGAGGTGACATTATCACTGGGATTTACCTGAAGTGACATTATCACTGGGACTTCGCCTTCTGAAGAGCCCTTCAGGGCTATTTAACAGTTATGTCACTTGGACAGCTGAGGAAGGAAAATACAACTCCAAACACAAAAGCAAATATCTCCCATATGCCTTGAGACATTCTGGAGGGTAGAAGCAGAGATGGCAAGCTAAGAGCCAGTTTTCTTCCTGTAAAATAACAGTGATTTCTATCACTGGCATTCAAGTACAGCTCTCCAAAGAGGATCTGTCTACATGTTGCCAACAACAAGTTATTTGCATTCTTTCAGGAATTGAACTAGGAGGCGGTGGCATCATGGACCTTGGGTCTGGACCATCCCACTCCTTGCCTTTTGGGTCACTCTGCCTGGGGCAGAAAGGCTACAGGGCTGCCCTGCCAGGAGCTGTTCCTGCGCTCCTCTGCGTGGACTGTCCTCCAAGAGACACCTGGAGTCCTGCCATGTACAGGACACCAGCCACCACCTGGCCCCGAGACCTTCGACTCCACTGTGCCGGGACCCTGTACCTGCTCTGCACCTCCCCAGCTGCAACCACAGCGCCCGGACACCACTGCAAAGGTGCAGCCCCTGGGGACATCACCTGCCACGTCTCCTACACACAAACTGACCCAAAGGGATTTACCTTCGCTTTAACTGACTTGTCACCAGCATCCAGTAACAGACCAGGGGGCTCTGCTGATTAATTAGATGCAAGGCTCCACGCAAATGAATCTTAATGGGACCTCACACATCCCCCTCCAACCTTTTGTACTCTACCTAAGAAGCTGAAAATGCTCACGAAGGACATGAATGGAATTGCAGGTTCTTTAGCGGTTGATGAGGGTTGGAAAGTCTCCCACATCTGCATCACTGGAGGTCACCCAAGCCTCACTGCGTGGAGAGTGATGCTGGCAGCAGGGCAGTGCCTGGCTCCAGCACAGCCTCCTCCAACTCTGCCCCAGCTGCAGGGTCCCACTGTGCCACAGCCTCTGGTGGCAGCGCTCAGAGAAGGGGACCCGGCAGTCACAGAGCACTGACAAATGAAAGTCAAGTGATTAGCTGGCAGGTTCAACAGTTTTGCTTCTAAAGTGCTTTCTGCATATTTTCTCAATAAAAGCAAGACAGCGCTGATGAACTATATGACAAAACAGAACGCTGAATCATTTTTAGTACATCACCTCTTCTCATGCAGAGGGAATCTTCCATCTTCCCCATCACAGCCAATTAGAGCATTCACAACATTTCTTCAAGGCTGACAGTGATTGGAAAAGATCATGAGACTCATAAGAGAGAATTCCACACTTTATGTCATTAGATCTGTTCTCTCCATCCTCCTGGTTTCCGGGTGTTTTACTGGCAAGGACAGACCAGCATTTTGCTCAACCCAAACAATTTTTTCCTGAGTGCGAGTACAAAGTGCAGCTTTGCTGATGTCAACAGAAAAGATGGTTTTCCCTCAAAGCAGCAGGGGCATGTCTGGGGTGCGGAACCGTGGCTCTGAGCCCTGTCCCCTGCTCCTGTAGAAAACAGCATCCTGGAAATCCTCTGTCCTTCTGCAGAGAAAGACACAGCTGGCTCAGGAAAGAGAACTGCTGGAGAATGGTGCTGAGCAAGAACTGAACTGTTATTTGAACATGAAATGACTGGCTATTTCAGCTTTTTTTCAAGACTGAAATGGTGAAATGCCATCCCTTGAAAGGAGTCCCCTCTTACAAAACCTGGACCCGTACATGGAAACTTGAAACACTTTCCAAAATGTTCACTGGCTGAATCCAGCTCAAAAGGAGATCAGTGCTCTCACGGGTAGCTCACAGTGTCCAGAGGTTCACAGTGCTGAGAGATCACAAGAAGATTCACAGCAACACGTGTCAATTTAAACAGTGTTTGTTTCATTTTGCAAGCAGAAGTTTTTCAGCATTTGGAAAAAAGGTGCAGACAGACACTCATGTGCTTGTTCACTGCCAAGAGAAAATGCTTTGCTGAGACTGAGCACTGGCTGCAGCACAAAATTGAACAGCAAGAGTCACTGAAACCAAGTTCAAGATTCAAGGAAAAGCAGAAGAAAACAGAAAATTCTGGGCTCTTTGCTTCCCAACCTCCCACTGACACCACAAAACTGTCATTAGAAATGAGTCCCACGAGCAGGCAGAAATCTGTTCCCTCGGCCACACAATCCATCATCTCTATCCAATACGCTGCCTGTAGGTTTACAAATCACAAGGAATTTACCAAGTGGCTTTCATAAGGAAAAGTGGACAATAAATCATCATCACACCAAAGCCACTCATGTAACACACAGCTTCATTTTCATGCCAAATTTCATAATTGAGAACTGTAAAAAACCACAAAACCAACAAAACTTCCTCATCTGAGCAGTCTTCAAAAATAATGATACAGTATTAAGGATGGACGTTAATTCAGTTATTCACCTGTTCCTTCCTCTCTAATTCCAGGCTGAACCTGAGCCAAGGCTACACTTTGCCCCAAAGAGCTTTTGAAAACAACTGGGTTTACTTGCATTAAGCTCAAGGGTCTGAAGGACGGGGACAGTCCCTCTGGAACTCCCGCCACTGCTGTGCAGTGGCTGCAGCACCTCCTCAAACTTTTGATAAATCCTCCTCTGAAATGGCAATTAACACCTTTTGCAGGTCACCCCACAAGATTAATTTTCCAAGCACAGATTAATGAAAACGCAGGCAGAAGTGTTTAGAAAATATTTTCCCTATTAATCTTCATCAGCAGCAGATTACCAGCAGGGCGGCTAATGAAGACATCGGCTCCTTAAGGTGAGAGCAGGCACGGAGAAGGACGGGGCTGTTCTCCCAGGCACCATGAGCAGCTCTGTCACCACCATGTCCCAGTACACTGCAAATTCCACAGAGGAATGCCTCAGGCTACCCCAAAACACTGACTGGGTCCTACCCATGTGCTGAAGGGCAGCTCAGAGGACGCAACTGCCCAAGAACCGCAATCGTCACAAACCCCCACAATCAACAGCTTTCCAAGTTCCACAACAGGAGCACAGACAAACACATTTAAAAACCTTCAGTCCCTCCAAATCCACCAACAGCAAACGCTACTTCTGCTTGAAAGTTTACCCTTAGGACTGGGAGGCTCCTTTTCTACAGAACTTTTCTCTGCCACACACAAATCTCAATGGGATGATTAACTGAATTGGATAAAGAGTCTGAAACTAACACAAAGACGATCCTGCAGAGCAAATCTGCCCCTGAAAGGAGCCCATGGTCACTGCAGAGCTCATGAACGATGGCTCTGGAAAGAGGATTGAGTGCACCTACCTTCCTGAAGCTGGACTTTTTGACTCCCAGAACCCCTGTATTTCCCCAAATTAACAGAGAATGTTTCATGTTTCTTCCTCTAACAACTGTGTCTCCCGCAGTTCAAGCAAACAACAGTTTCTTTCCTCATTATATTTTCTTTCACAGCATTAACCCTCTTTTAAATTGAAAAATGTAATTCTGCCTTTTTTTTTCCCAAGCTCATCGGTGGCAATGTTACATTTTGATACAGTCTAGCTTAGAGCCCGGTTTGGGTTTAGAAGGAGCGAACGCGTCCGATTACGTGCCTTGCCTCGGGGAAGGGAGCGCACTCCTGCCTGGCTCACTACAGAATCAATCAACCCTGCACTTAATGGAAGGACGGGAAGGCAGGGGGAGGAGAAGCCGAAACCACATCCCCTGTCCTTTGTCAGCAGCACAAAGCGGCGCACTGCCGTACCCTTCAAAGCTCCTTGCAGGCGGGTGGTGAACCACTGCTGAGGCGCTGCGGGTGCTTCCTCCCGGCAGCTCACTCATCCTCCTCCTCTGCCGCCCGCACAGCCTTCGGACCCGCACCGAGGGCTCGTGCCAGCTCAGAACTGAAATAAACAGGA
The DNA here is from genome assembly GCA_013397115.1 of Edolisoma coerulescens. Taxonomy (NCBI): domain Eukaryota; kingdom Metazoa; phylum Chordata; class Aves; order Passeriformes; family Campephagidae; genus Edolisoma; species Edolisoma coerulescens. Next base: position 232,590 of record VWZW01005085.1, on the reverse strand, counting down.
CGACAGCTGAACGTAACGTTAGCAAAGGTGACCTTCAAACCTTCTTGGTGTTTAAATTCAGTGCGCACCCCTCACAAATTAGCCATTACCTGTTTAATATGAGGGATGCCACTTCACCATGCCAGCGTAGGCTTTATAAAATGAAAATATCGTCGCTTTATGTCAAGGTTCGCTTGCAAGTCTAGTTTGTAATAAAAAGGTGTATCTCTAATGACGTCAAGGAAAAGAGAAGGATGGACCCGGGCTAAGGCTGGATCTGACCGTGACTGTCAAGACACCAACTCACCTCTCCCTTGCAGAGTAGGGGAGGCCCAGTAAGTATAAAGTTTAATGCTACCCTGTTTAATGATATTTTCACTTCAACCGAACTGTAAAATTAACTGAGAACTTACATTAAAAAAAGACTTTTATTTTATGCTGATCATTAACTAAGGATGTTTCACACTTGAGATCTGTTATATTAAAGGAGACTGAAATTGCTTGTATCAATTACTTTATTCTAAGTGGACAGACTTCTCGCGAAATATTGAAACTGTTTTGTGACTATAGAGGAGAAAACAGCCAAATCCCGGGTGGGAAGGGATCTCTGATCTGTGACTGCTGCCCGTGCAGCACTCACCTCCCCGTGTGTCAGCGGAGCTGCTGCAGACTCCAGGCTCGGCACATGTTGTGGTCCCTACGTGACCTTTGGGGGGCCACAGGCCTTATTTTCTGCCACTGAAACAATCTTCTTCAGGTTCTACTACTTAAAGCAAAGGAAGGTGTACTCCACTGGAGCCTGGTAACTTTGCTGTTTACCTTGTCAGTAAATACATCTACCACGAGTTCAGTTCAAAGAATTGCAAACTAACGAGCGCAGAGGAATCATCCTCAGCATCACCCAGACACTGAGCGAGTGGACATGTACAAAGAACTAAGGAAAAAACTGGTTAAGCAGAAAAGCAGCAAGAGCATGAGCAACTGGGAAGATGCATAGCCCCAAGCGAGTTCTGCACCAAACTGGCTGCTCCAGTGAGCGAGAGTGAAAGACAGCCCCTAAAAACTGATGCACTTCTCTAATGATCTCGCTGTGGAGTCTCTGATACAGCTCAGTGCTGCTACAGGTATGCAATTAATTACAGACCAGCTGTAATGCACTTTGCAAATGAAAATTCTATTAAAATGTGATTATTAATTCTACAAAAACGTAATTATTAATTCCATTACTATTACTGCCAACAGCACAAACCCAGTTTTGAAATGTAAAACTCCCCTCAGGTAACGTTAAAGACACACAATAAATGGTGCAAGGAAACAGAGTATTTGAAAGGTCCTCAGGCCACTAAAACTTACCAAGCACAATACAACCCACCCAAAGACCTGTGCTTGCACAACAGCACAGGCGGCTTTAGGAAAGTGCTTTTTTTCTGCAGGTTGTGTGTTTTGTTGTGATCATCCTCGTCATCCTCTTTTCTCTTAACATACAAAAAGAGGCAGTTGCAGAAGGTGCTGACTTTGCAAGATCGGGCTTGCCAGTGAAGTACGTGTTATCCCCCGTTTATACAACTGCACAGTGTTTATTTAAACACGAGCCAAAGCTCAGCTGTGTGAGGGGGACGAGCACATGGCAGCGCCAGCCATCCAGCTCCGCTGCTGGCACCCACGAGCAGAACTCCTCTTTGTCATACACCCACAGCCAGGGAGGCTCCATGAAGCCAAGCCCTAAATTTAGAAGTCATCATCCCAGAGCTGTACGTGAAACGATTCATCACGATGACAGCAGCAGCATGTGAAATGGAGTCGTTTGGAGAATAATGCAGACAGGTATTTGCACAGCATGGTGGTGTTTGGAGTCTCAAGAGTACGGATCCTGCCACTTCAGAATGGGGTGGGGCTTTTCCAGGGTCCTGTGATGACTCTGCCACAAGGCTTAACCTCAAATAACATTTCAGCCCATCCTAACACACAACAAAAATCTAATTACGTTCTGGAGGAAAAAAAAGAAAAATAGCAGGAAGAAAAAGGACCTCTCCTGCCCAGAGCAGCCCTGCTGTGGCATTCAGCAGCACCAACGACTCCTGGCCACCGAGCCCAGCACTCCCACGTGTGAACACCATGGGCATCCTCAGTGCTGGGCTGCCGCCTGCTTCTGTCCTCATGAGCCCTGCAGCTGACACCCGACTCCTGTGAGAAGGCTTGGACAAAGACTCAAGACTCCAAGACAAACAGGGACCATCTTGAATGTGCATTTACCTGCAGCCACTCTTGCTCTGGTCATTCCTGTGCCAACGCCAGCCCTCACTTTACGTGATTTTCACCTCCCCACTTTATTTCTTTCACATTTGTAGATGGAACAGCTGCATCACTTCCCAGCCCTGGTTTTGCCAGATTAAACAAGCTTTTTATTTCTGCTCATAAAACAGCCCATTTTCCTGACCCGACCTGTCGTTTTCTGTTCTGCTCTGCACCGATGTCCCCTGAACACTGCCCTCCTCCATTGTATATAGAGTTGTAAATGACACAGTGCCACCTTGCTCATGGCCCCATCGTGCCCCACTGCTGCTGCTTTTCCCTCTCTGAAGCACCCAAAGGATTGCACATGCCATAAGAGCCATTAGCATACGCTGTCTGAGGCTAAGGAACTGCAAGTATCATTCAACAGTGTGTGCAAGCCACCCTAAATCGACAGATGAGACATCAATTTTAGCTGCTCCGGTGTGCAAAGTGTTGGTAAACACAAGAAATTTAACTGAGTGTGGCCTTACCTGGCCTGCAAGCAGGACCTCCCCTGGCTGGGCAGAGGGAAATTAGAACACACCTCCGAGAATAAAAGTGATGTAAAAGCTAATCTCTCCCTTTCTCATCGCTCTATTCTCAGTCACAAGCTACGTGTTCGTTATCTTCCGTTAACGTATTGTGTCCTCTTCCTTAACTAATAAAACATTTATCTCCAAGGAAATTCTGCAGAAAAGACTGAATTTGCATATACCTAATAGACACGTCAAAATGTTAAGATGCGAGGACTTGGTATTCCAGCTAAGAGTGTTATACATGATTTGTATTAGTTTCCCTAAATTCCAGAACAACTCCACTGAATCCCATCCCTGCCTGTGGCACTGTAGGACCAACTGCAGATCTGTTGCATTTACTGAGGGTACAACGCTGAGCAGGAACTGCACATTTGGGCTACACATGTTTTCGGGCAATCACTCCCATAATCTAAATACAGCTGCTTAACTGGGCTCTTCACGGAGGAAAAGCCAGGCGACAGTGAAGCATTAGGTGGGATAAAATCCGACAAACGAATAGTAGGGAACTCGTGTTTCCTGAGGAGGAGGGAAGGTCTGGAGACAGGAGCACCACAAGAATTGGAACCCTGGATATTGGAATATCCAGGTGGAACTGGCTGCCCCACAGCACCTAATATCACTGCCTTAACCATCGCTGCAATGGCTCTGTGCATGGGAGAGTCCCAAAGGAGAGGGATCTTTGCAGATAATGATCCGCCACAATGGCTTTCTGTCAGAGCCAGAACAACTTGGAATGCTAAAGGTGAACTTCAATTACAGATCCGTTGTGCATTTTGCTCCAGATCGTGATAAAAACTTCTTTCCCTGCCAACAGCAAAGTCTACCATGAATTCCTTTTTTTTTTTTTTTGAAAACTATTTTTGAAAGCCCGCTTAGAAAGCAGATGTGCTCCAGGGGATAGAGAAGGCAGCGCCATATGCACGATGCAATACTGGGAGGCAGAGCTTAGGATATTGACATTATAAAACCCAAGCAGCAATGGGAAATAGTATTTTTACAAAGGTTACAAACAGGAATGCAAGGCCTAAGGGCAATTTTCCAGATGCTGCTCAGTAACACGGTATTGCGCATTCCCTCTTTTCCTACCAGTGAGGCAAGGAGAGCCACACTGACCAGAGCTGTGATGCTCACCAGGCTCCCTGGCCACACTGGTCAGTGTCCTGCCACCAAGAGCAGGCACATCCTTCCTTCCCTGGGAAACAAGCTCCCAGGTGACAATTCCCCAGCACCAGGAGCATCATCCCAGCTCCACAGCTGAGCCATACTCCAGTACATCCCCCCCACACCAATGGCTCCTGCAGTTCAGTTGCTGTCATCTCTGCATCCATAAATCAACTTTATGGAATGCACCAATTCAGGAGCAGTGCAATAAAATACACCTGTATTATTGGAATATCAACTATGTTTGCAAAGAAACGGTTTTTTTCCATGAGCTCCCCAGCCACCTCCCCCAGTTCTGCAGAGCTGAGCAAATAACAGGACAGAGGTGATTCTGCCCAGCACAAAGAGGTTGTTCACAGGCCCCCAGCCAGCTCCTCACACCCTGTGCTGTTCTGGACATCAGCACTGAGGGGGGCAAACTGTGCACAACCCACGGTAAAATCCTGGATAACAGAGACTTCTCACATCCATATTTTAAAAAAAACCCAAACTATTTCAAGTAGTCGGGCAAACATCACCCAGATGGCAAGTTTGCTGTATCCTTGCTGAAAAATACTATGCAGCCAACAAACCCATATGGCCAACCAGAGGAGCCACATAAAGATAACGATACGCCTATACAGGCAAAATGTTAATGAATTAGACCCAAAGTACATAAAAATCTGCTACCTGGTCCATTACACCTGTTTATGAAATCAATGCTTGCATTTACCTTATCATCTCGTAGTTCATAAACACAGGATGGGCAGGCAGGGTCAATGCAAGGGTGCTGGCAAGAGGCCATCTCTGCAGCCCACTCTGCTTCCCACACCCCAGTCTTTGCCCCCTTTCAGCTGGAAATGGGGTCTCACAGTCTTCAAATTCCCCTGGAGGGGAAAGGGATAAGACATACAAGCAGATGGCCTATAAATAAGATTCTGGAAAAATCTCTCAATGCCTGTGGATTTATCTCCTTTAAGAAGGTCAGCCCGTTCGCTGGAGGGTTATTAAGCTCTCTGCCCCGTACGTGCAGGCAGTAAAAGAGATGCAGAAAGGGCTGCATCACCTGAACCACTGACTCAAACGAATGCCAAACACTGACGCCTTCAAGGCTCTGCCATCGTCACTGCCTTCCCCATGGCTCCCATCCATGCAAGAGCCATTTCTGCGGTCTTCCAAGCCGAAAAAGACGTGGAGAGAGATAACAGCATGAATCTTCTATATTAGGATTAATCAATTAAGTGGCCATTACAGCAGGAACTGTCATGATGCTCGACGGCCAACAAGATCTGTATTTATGCCCTGCTGCCTGGAATTCCCCCACCAGCAATTTACACACCCCCACACACCGAGGCTTATCCCCAGCAGCCTGCTGCTCTGCAAGGAGGGGTGAGCTGTCTGACAAACCACGGGCTTTGGGGAGGAAGGGGATTTTGGCCACCCCCAGCCACATGGCCGGCGCTCCAAGGTCCTGGCCAGATGCAGGTCACGGCAGTGGCTGCGACAAAAGGCTCACGCCTGGAGGGCTGCGCGTGCTGCTGCCGGCTCTGCGCCGAATTATCCCGGGTGCCCCCAGCCCGCGGGGAGCCCGCGTGGGAACCGCCGCAGTCGTTTCCAAGGCAACGGCGCGGTCTGAGGCAGGATTCCTTTCTCATCGGCGAGATGGCTCAAGTATCCATTACGTTCCGCGGCGGGTTGAATAACAAACATGAACGCCAACAAATCAATGAGACGAGCAGGATTTTAAGCCCTGCAAAATGCTTGTTTTCTTCTGTATTCCCTCGAGCCCGAGGCTCCCCAGCCAAGTTAGAGCAAGGGGATTTCAAATTTGGCAAGAATCTAGGCAACAGATCCTCCTGAAGTGCAAATTGCCACAGTTCCACTGAAGTCAGCAGAGATACGACAATTTACACCCACTTAGGTTCTGCCACTGGGTAATTAGCACATTGCAAATAACTGGAAACAGATTCCCAAATAAGAACACTCTTAAGCTTGAAGCAAGAATGTTTAAATATAAAAAAACCCTCCACAATTTTTTTCCAGGATTAAGGAAACTTGCAGACTTCTCAGCTGGCTTCTTCTACTATATTACTAGATAAAGTAAAAAATTATCACTCTTTTTGTTCCCCGGATGACCCGGGTTGAAACCACAGTCGTGTTATCAGCCTTGCTGTACCTGGCATATTTGGCTGACACACCTCCCACCAGGCCCAGCCCAAATGCCCTTTCACTGCCAACTCCCCAGGGACCCAGCATCCCAACCACTGGTTCCAGTCATGCTTGGGTTTTGTCACCTACCCAATTTTACAGACTTTTATTTCAAACACAGAGGTAACAATACACATGTTGATCATTTGCAGGATGTAATACACAAGTTCTGTATCATTTTTCTCTTAATCAATATCCAAAAAAGTCAAGCAGAACGAACCCTTCATTCTTTCACGTTGGGCTGACTGGTCTAACATCAGTCCTGGGCAAAGCAGTGGAAAAATTGATATGAGATTTAATTAATAAGGAATTAAAGGATGTTTTAATGCATTTAATGCTCACCAACCTGGTTCCATGGGAAACAGCTCTTGTCAAGCAAACCTGATTTCATTCCTTCAGGAGGTTCAAATTCTGGTTGACAAAGGCCACATACTTGGAAGGCACTTAAAATTTTGTATGGCATTTGACTCCGTACCAAACAGCATTCGACTGTTAAAAACACACACACACATTTAATGGATTAAAGGCTGTCTAGCAGACAGATCTTGAAACCAGTGGTCAATTGGGACCTATAATTGAATCGTGAGCTTCCGGAGAGGAGGCTGCACCCTGGGAAGCGATGACCCCAGAAGAGCTCAGACTTTGGAATGGACAAATGGCTCAGCCCACATGTGCAGGCAGCTGTGAAACCCAACTGCTGTTGTGTCGGCACTAACAGTGGAGACACGTGGCTGGTGAAGGTTGCTTCAGCACAGCTGGACAGAGATACCCACAGATCTCTTCCTTTGCCTGAGTAGTAACTGCCTGGCTCTGTCGCAATGGTTTGCCCAGTTAGAACAGTTTTAAAGAGGGGAAACATCTAAAGTGGAACAGCAAGGATGCCTTTCCCTGTCCTTTTCCCAGGATATGGATGCTCCTTGCACCCATCCATCACACGTGAGCTGTTACCTCACAGCAGAAGGTGCAGGCCAGGCATGTGTGACTGAGGGCACCTCGGCCCTTACCCACTGACCATGTGCAGGCACTTCATCTGTCAGCCCACGTGTGAGCTCGCTGGGGGGAGTCAAAAAGGCAGAGACACCCAGCAGTAAGAGGTATCCTGGATCTGGTTCCTTCTGCCACCAGCAGCAGACACTCGGGGATTCTTGAGAGCTGGAAGAGCTGCCCTGCCTGGAGCTGACCTGTGCCCTGCCCCATCCCTGCCCTGCTAAGTGACTCTGAGCACAGCCTGCCTTTCTTCTCGGCAGGTTACTCCAGATGCCAGAAGTACTGAGTCAGGGAAATTTAATGTGATCTCTACACCTCAACAACAAACAAGGCCACAAAAATATTCCTGTGCTCACCTGCCAGCAAGTCCCTGGCTTTCTTACCTGCATGAAGAACTGTCTGGAGGGAACACCGGTGGGGAGGGAGTGCAGGGCAGGGGATCCCTGGGAGATGAGAAGGACTGATGCTCTGAGGCAAGACTTGCCATGTCTACTCAGGCCCCAACATCAGCCAAAAGACAGAAAGAAAGAAAGAGGAAGCCCCAAAGGTCTGAGGAAGGGGTTGTGTGGCCCTGAAGCGCCAGCACTGAGACAGGATCTTTCACCCACAGCCCTGTTCAGGGTGCCAGACTGCTCAGAAATCAAGCCTGCTTTAGTAATGTCTATGGCAGCTGATAACTCACTGTAAGGAACTGTGGCTGTAAGTAACGTACGGGTTTTAACGCCATCCGATGGGGAGCGGGAGCTTGTCTTCCAAACGTCTGGTGTGCTGCCTCTCCTCACAGCAGAGCCATCCTTCCTGTGTCCCTCCTCACAGCAGAGCCATCCTTCCTGTGTCCCTCCTCACAGCAGAGCCATCCCTTCTGTCCCCTCCTCACAGCAGAGCCATCCCTCCCGTGTCCCTCCTCACAGCCTGGCTCATTATTAGCTGGGGAAGCAGAGGATGTCCGATGGCAAGGGGGGAATAAATCATTGTTCCCAGCTAAATGGAGTAGTGCGGATCTGCTGGAAATGCTGCCTTTACCAGCAGTGCAAATAATGGAGATTGCACGCGCCAGGGCCAAGGCAATGAGCCACCACACTATTGATGGGGCATTTGTACAACTCCAGGAGTTGTGTTTCACAGCCAGCTTTAACAAAGGCAGCATTGCTGTTCAGAGCCGAGGATTAGTTCTGCTTCTCACCGTGCACAGGTTTCCCCAGCCAGACCCCAGAGAAGCTGAAGGACAAGTGGCTCTTGCCCTCAGCCACTGCTGTGTTTCTGAGGCGTCCAACATCTGTGTGTGTGTGAGGGAGGATCCTTAGAACACATTGGTAAACAAATATTCACAGAAATGCATTCTGTATTTAATCTGGGGCTATTATCCACTGGCAGACATGAAATAGAGCCATTACCACACTGGATCCATCCCTGTTTAGCCTCAGTTCCTGTTCTGACAGCCACCAGCACAAGATGCACTGGAAGAAGGTGAAAAGCTTTTGCACAAGACATCAGGAACTCCTGAAGGCATTATCCAAAATCCCGAACAACCTTCCACACTGTAGCTACTCTGTTGGCAGAGAGAATGAGATCTATGAGAAACATGATTTATCTACACAATTATAATTTACATTTTAATGAATGATGCTGCAACAAACATGCCAAAGTATCTCATCTCTAGCATCTAATTCTGTTGATGCCAGTCAGCATGTTCCACTGTTCACCACTTTTACTTGAAACTCCTGGCACGGCTGTCTGTGTAACCTCTTTATTCCACTCCCTAGGTATCTGCCATCTGCATCTTTGCCCAAATTAAAAAAGAAAAGCACCCAAGTGGTTGACAGCCACTCCCCAGTGGGAAGCATGATGAGGCCAGTGACTGGAGAATTCCTAGAAAGCCATGCATTCAGTAGCAGGACAGAACACCTAAATGAACCCAGGGAGACACTTACGGGCTTCATTCTCTGCAGCAGTTTGCAGAAAGTGCATAACAACATATTATTAGTGTATAAAGATGAAAAGCCTATAAATCTGTACAAGAAAGCCCAGAATCTCTACAAAAGAAATACAATGAAAAACAAAATTACAGATGAAAACTAGGCATCAGCTATGACAGGGCTTGCTCGAGTCAGAAAAAACAACCAGGATGTCAAACTGGTGCAATAATTCACTCTTCAGGTTTACTTTTTTAACCAAAGAACTGCAGCTTCTCATTGATTTTTTCAGCGTATTTAAAAATAGGTAAGTACATTACTGCAATTGTGGTGGGGTTTTTTAAACAGATAAAGCATAATACATTACAGATACTCCAAGCCTTCGAAATTTTTGAAAATGTGGCTTGTTAAGTAGTCGTACGCATTAGTAGATAATTTTCTACGAAACAGAAAAGTTGAAGAGGCTTTTCCATTAAAAGCATCTCTGCCTTGATCCCACCTGCTCTGCACTGGAACCTTTTATTCCACTCTGTGTGTCTGTGTGTGCCTTTACAGAGATCCTGGAACCCTTGGGTTCAACTGAGCCTTATTACATTTTAAAGCCTTTGGATGGCAGCAGCAAAGTGTTATGCACTATAAACCAGAACACAGCTGAGCTTTGATGGGTATGCTGCTTCTTTCTACCCCACAAAACACTTTCTAAATGCTATTAAAATTTAGCATACGCCATAATAACCAAGCTGCATTTTTTTCCACATTTAAGTCAATTGACTTTCAAGTTTTATCTTTCCACACACTTTGAATCTAATAAAGTTGTTTCTGCAGCTCAGGAGGAAGAGGATGTGGCTCATCTTGATGAGCAGCAGTTCTATGAGCAAAATTCTGGATAACCAAATAAAACTGCCAGTGGCCAGTGGAGACAAAGTAGAAAAGTTCTACATTTTCTGTCTTTTCCAGCTATTAGATTACTCCAGAGAGACGGGGAACGCAGAAAGCTCCTGTCAGCGTATTCTCAGGGGAGGGAGACTGTGCAGGGAGGACAGGAGCAGGAGGATGCAGGCAAAGGTCACTTTTCACATAAACTGGAGGGGTACTGATGCGTGGTTGGGACCAAAAATAACTCCTGGAAATAAGAACCCTGGTGCAGTAAGGGAAGGGAACCAGACAGTGGGGTCAGGAACCCCTGTCTCACTCGGCGGGACCCCGTGCTCCCGCTTCATCCAGAGTGCTGAGCACTGCCCTAGTCTGGTTTCAAACACTTTTATATTTAACCACAGTGTGTTGCCCGAAAGGCAAATAATTCTGAAGGAATGTCACTCAGGGAGGACTCTTCAACTGGAGCTATTGGACTCTGTCTGTAACATTACAAATATAATTACAACCATCAGCCTGTGCTAACAAGTGGGAAGGGGAATGCTTTGCATCCAAACTGCAGCCAAGTCAAAGCAGAAGATGCTTCTGAAATAGGACCCAGCAAGGCACTGAGCTAATAAATCCTTCCATTTAAAGTTTCAGATGATATGTAGGGAGCCATGCTAGAAACTCCTCTTTCCAGTTGAGTCAGGATGCAGAGGCAAAAATGAGCTAAATTTGAGTTACCTTCAAAATAACCAACATGGAGGATGAAAAAAAAAACCACCACCCAGCCCCACCAGGAGCTGGACCCTGTCCCACTACCCGTGTGGGTGGAAGGAGGATGTGGCTGGAAAGCTGCAGAGAAGAAACCATCAGACATTGGGACTAGGACTTACATAGACTGCAGGAAATTTACAGTAGGTAGAAAGAAGAAAACTCTTCCTCAACTCAGGCAGAACATCACAGAAGCCTCAGTGGCAGGATGATTTATCATGTGTCAGACTCACCTCCCAGCCCAGTGATGGAGGTTTCATCATTTGGAACACTGGAGGCTCTGCACAACGTTAGGGAACACACCCCAGGGCATAACCCATCTTTGGCTCCAGCAGCAGGAGGGATCACCTGATAGATTTTCCCTGCGTCTGGTTTCTATGATTCAAGGCTTTGGAATTACAAAGAAGTGAGGAAGAAAATGTTGCACAGATGACATTTGATTATCATTTCCTTCAGCTGATGGCACCGGTGCCACAGATGGTGGTGGGAGCAAACTGGAGCTGCACTGTCCAGCGAGACACTTATGCCCCAGCCTGCATGCTTTTCACAGGTACTTATTTATGAACAGCCTGAAAACCTGGGGCATTTATCTTCCAGTAATTTCCTCCCAAAGCAGGTGACCAGCCAGACACAATGCTTACCCCACAGTGACCAGAGCATGTGCTTGCTGTGACTTATTTGCTCACCCGCAGGCAGCCTCCTGCTGTGTGCTGGATTGGCTTCTATAGAGCGCACAAGCAAGCCCTTGCTTAAAATACTCGGGAAACTCTTTCCCTGGATTTTGCCCCCTTTCTCAACCTTCCCTCTTCCAGACAACATAGAAAGTGGGAAACACAGCACCTATAAATCCAGGTTATGATCCAGCATCCCAGGGATGCTCTGAGACAGTCTTCCACCTCATGGGATCTGGGGATGCTTCCAAGCAGCTCGCCTTAGCCACACACAGTTGGCTTGAGGAAGGTTGTTTATAGTCACTGGCAGTTCCACAAACATCCATGATTTAGTTCCCCAAATATTTGTCTCCCATGGAAGTCGGGAACCTCTCAATTTTACAAGAGTTGTTACAAGTCAGACAAAAGCTATTAATAAAGTGTGAAACCTACAATATCCCCCAAGGGGGATGGAAAAAGAAATCAGCGCTGGAAGGAAAGATCAAGTGCTGCTCCAGTGACAGATGGTGCTCCACAAAAGGTCAACCCTTGGCTCATTCTGCTGCTCATTATTTATTAACAATCTTTCTGACATTGGCATTACTGCAAGAGTCCAGCATTATGCAGATAATAAAACGCTATTTTATAGTCCAAGGTCTCCTGCAGGTACAGCAAAAAGTTTGCAAAGTGATTTCAGTGTTGCAGGGCACTTTTGAGGATGCCTGTGCCAGGAGATCACAGCCAGCCTGCGAAGTAAAGATGAAATGGAAAAGTTTCATGGCTCACCTGCCTGGCCTCTCACTTACCCAGACTTTTCTCCACCATTTCCCACTTCTCACCCAGAACAAGACAGCCAAGGTCACGTATGCCACAGTCTTCACCGGCTGTAACAGCTCACGGGTTGCATCTGCCAGAGTCTGACAGGAAACCTTCCCTATCCAGCTTCCCGACACCTGAGGACATTAACAGGGACTGCACTTCTCCTTCCACAGCAGCCACAATGGCAGCAGGGAGAGGGAGTCAGCGGCCACAGCAATGCAGCAGAGTGGGAAAACCTCCTCCCATCCGTACCTGGGGAACAGCCCTTGTCATGCGATGAATGCACCAGGAGAGTTCTGTGCTCCCCAACAACAGTCCCCTCTTCACTGGAGGAAAGAACATGCAATTGGCTTTTTCCCAGCTTCAGGTGTGAGCACTCAGGAAAAGGAGCTCAACCAACAGCCAGGTCACTGCTACAAACTGCCCAGCCCAAGAGAACCCAGAAAGATCCCACTGGCAAAATAAGCGACACTTCCATTGGAGTGAGCCCACTACTGCCTCTGAGGAATGATCAGCATAAGCATGATGATATCAATAAAAAATAAAAACATCATAAAAAGTAGTTGGGCAGAGCTAAGTTTATGACTAATTATGAACAGCATGTCATGCCCTGACTCCTTGTAAAATAAAATGCAGTCCATTTTTACTACCTGCTTCCATGACTTCCAGATAACAGACACATTTACTTCCAAGGTTGTACCTTGTTTAACATGTCAAGACTTTCAACCCCATGCAGAGAAACCACCAAAGGCTCCTGTATCCCACAGAACTGAAGTGAGCATGACTGTGTTTGATCCTCCTTAATGTGGCTTATCAGTAAATATCAACTGAAGTTCATTGTAGAGACAGCGTAAGTTCTACGTATACATCTACAGGATTTAAAAAGTCCCAAAATATTTAGGATATTTAGGTTTTTATCCAAGAACAACTGGAGCAAGCACCAGCAAAAAATAAATGCAAATCAGGTATTGATGTTGGCAGCAGTTTGGGAATCAGAGCTACAAGCAGGATGGGGATTCACATCAGTGACTCAAGTACCCAACCACTTTACTTTGACAATTTCAAAACGGTGATTTATCATTTGCACTATAGATGCAGACAAAAAAACTGCAGAATTCTCCCACCCAAATCCAGAGGGAGCTGCTGGCACTGCCTCTGTGGTGTGATACACCCGATGTGATTGACTCTGGAACAATGACACGGTGCTGGCAGCCAACACACTGGGTTTTCTGAACCCAGCGCGCCCTCCTGACAGGAGCCCTGCTTTGGCCATCCAAGTTTTTTTACTAAAACAAAGTCAGATCACTTGATCAGGAATGGAAAAACCTTTCGTATTCTCCCCACACTAAACTCCAGCAATTTTCAGCACTTTGAATTTACGTCCATAAAATGTTTAATGAACTTTTAAAGGATTCCTGGGAATGAGGGAGTAGTAGCAGGCACCTCTGGGAACCGATCCTCATGTAAAGGGTGAACCAAGAAATAAAAAACAGAGGGTCCCTTGGGCAACTCAGAAAATGGCCCAAGGTATAACGAGATGAATGACCATCCTCGCAGCCTCCTAATGGTGTGATAGCCATGGGATGTTCCTCTTACTGTGAGCTTTTCAGAGCCCGGGTTCTGCTGACTGCGAATGCGATGTGTATAAATAAACAAAGAGCACACTGGCAATGAAGTTAAATGATGCTTCATATAATTATCACTATTCTGTGGTACCATTAACAGGCAAAAGCACAGAATGTTAATGACCAGGTTCGCACGGCAGCCTGGATTTGTTGTCTGACACCACGTGGCCGTAAAACCTCCCCATGAATGCAGCTGCTGATGGCACAAGACCCACAGGCAGACGGCAAGAGTCTGTTTTAGCAACAGACAACCCATTTTGTGCATGAAACCAGCAGAGTCTTACTGCTGGAACCTGAAGTGAGGCTTTCTCCACTTACCCAACAACCTGACAAGACCCAGCCTCTGGTCCAGCAGCTCTGTATTCCCTGCCCTGTGTGGGAATTCCCTGTCCAGTGCAGGCCAGGATGCTCATGGATCAGGACGTTTGTGGCCAGGGCCTGCATGATCAAGCTGGGTCCTGCTAACCAGGGGCTCTCCAGTGCCTCTGCCCTTACTTCAACTCTAACAACAAATCCAGTTGTTTCAGAGTTCTTGTGATTCATGTGAGCAACTTGAAAGCTTCTCCACCGAGGCCAAGAGCTTCAGGCCAAATGTTTGAAGGTTTTTGTGGGCAGACTGCACACCACTTCTTGTTACAAGAGAAGCAGCAGCAGGACTGGACTAAGTCAGTGCCGAAGCACCTTCCTCGCAACAGAGGACACTCTTTACATCATATAACTCTTAATGAAACCGAGCCACAACCACAACATAAACCCTAAACAGCTCCAAGGCACGAAGCCTTGGTATTTTATTTCTCAGCTGTGTACCTACCACTTAACTCAGAAAAAATATTACTTACAAAAGATGATTCCTAAAAGCAAAGTTTGGAATTTTATTACGCCTCTGGGCTAGATTGGCTGATCTTTGAAGAAACAGGGTTGTACCCTTTTCATCTGATATCCACAGGACAATATTTTAGCAGTGAGAGAGGTCAAAAGAAATAGATCCACAGGGCTCTTGGCACGTGATGCACGTTTTAGCCAGCAAGGCCAGCACTGCCAGGCTCAAAGGGCACCACACAGCCTTAATAATATGACACTCTGGAATTTGATGGATTATCCCTACTAAAGTGGGAAGATACCATCCAAAAGGCCATGAAGCAGGTGGAGCATGTGAAAAACACTCAGAAATGTAGACAAAAAAAAAGAGAAAGTAGTGCAAGAAGGAATCCCTGTGACACCATACTCATTAGCAGAGACACAGAGACTTCTTAACCTCAATAATCAAACATCCCTTCCTATTTTAGAGAGCATGCAGATTATAATAACCACTTCTGTTATCACTACTGCGTTTTATGTTCACTTTGCTGTATGAGCCACCACAGTTATCCCTTTCAGAGCTTTATTTATTCTCTAGAGAAGGCAGGATGACCAGGCAGACAGCCATGATGGAGCATGACGTGGAAGAGCTGCTGGACACTGACCAAACTGCCCCAGTGCCGGCAGGTAACACCTGTGGATCATGCTGGTGGGTAGAGAAGGGCAGAAGGATCCCTCAGCGGTTCTGCGCCCATCCCAGCTGGCTGCTGCCAACTCCCCATCTTTAATGTTCTACAGCCTTGAAAATGTCACTGTGTCTTCAGGAAGGGAATGGCTTATTGAGAGGTCATTTAGCTGAGGTCAAAACTAACTTGTGTTTTAAACACCCATTAAGTTACACTTTTATTTCCCTATCATTCTCTGATTTCATGTCTTTCCAATTCTAAGTCTCTGCAGGCAGTACTTTGGTCCAAGGGCAGGTGGTGAGCCATCCACCCAAGGTGCTGGAACCACAGCAGGGACTGGCCAGGGACACCAAGGCAGCTGCATGCTGGGCCTCTTTCCCTTCCCTTCTCCCTTTGTCACAACCAGCCGTGGCTTCTGAGCTGCCTTCCTCCTCTGCCAGAGGACCTGGGGCCTTGTCTGCATTTGGAACAGGAGAAATGTTCCCGCAGGCAACGAGAGGGGAAAATCAACATGGATGACTGAAGCAGCTTGGAATTGCTATGTATTGAAAATTAACTTCTATTTTAACTACAGTCTGATCCATACTTTTCTTTGGTAAATGTGCCGATAGGTGTCTGCTGCTTGCAGATTGTCACGCTAAGCAAAACATCAAGTCAATTTGTTTCAAAAGAAATTGATTTGAGAGCATTAGATTCATCAGCATTCCCTTTTTCCAACTGAAAACAGGATCTGAGTAATGACCCAATATTCTACCCCAAAACAAATCTTTCGTTTAACTTTTTAAAGTACCTGAATAACTTTTTAAAGGACCTGATTAACTTTTTAAAGCAACCCACGGCTGATAGGACACTGCTCATCCATCACCACTGCACTTCCCATCAAACCAGTGCCGAAACGTTCCCACGGAGGAGCTCTGCAGACAAAGCTGTTTGTCCTGAGCAGACCCGCATCAGCTCCAGTGAGCACATCCATCAGCCCAAACTGCCTGCAGATTGCAAAAGCTGAGCTTCCTCCTAAATCATGCCACGCCATGTCCTGGTTGGAGAGCCGGCTCTCACTGGCACTCCAGATGCTGGGGGATGAGAAGTGCCAACATGTTGTTGCCTCCAGAGACATTTGCTCCAGCCTGCAAGGAAGGCAGCTCTGAAATTCAGCTGTGCCCCATCAGCAGCAGGAGCGACAGCCAGTGGAACGGGCACGGTACGGCATCCTCGGCCTGTGCTGCTGCTCCCACCAGCAGCAGCTGTTTTTCAACGAACACCTGGCAAACTGCATCCAAGGTCTGAAGGAGCTGCCTCCTGGGAAGGTCAGGAGAGGACGGAGAGGCTTCCCGAGGGAATCTGGCTGTTCACTCTGTACCATGTGGCGTGTGGCCATCGCCCTGTGCCGCACATCCTGTCCCAGGGAGGGGACTGGCAGCCCCCACTGCTCACTCCCCAGCTATAGGGGCACGGCACAGGAACTGCCCTCTGACTGCAAACCACCTCTTCAGCTACGGGACCAGGCAGGTGCTCCCACCACAAGGGAGGAATGACACCAAAACCACTTCACTGGGCACCGCTGCCTCCCCTGCCAGAGCCCCCAGTACCAAACTGCCATGAGGGCAGTCATGGAGGTGAACCAGCCTTCCACTGCAGATGTGTTTGGACAAATACTCTCAAAGCTTACATACTTTTCTTAATTTTGCTTTTTAAAACAACAGTATTAGAGGTCTCCCTTTCGGCATGAAACAAAGAAATGTGACTTTCCACTTCCCACTCATTTTATTCCATGCTGACATTGCTGAAAATTCTATTTTTAAACAGCATTTCTTTCTGATGATGTATATTGGCAATCAAATGCAGGCACAGCATGGTTTTCTGACAAGTTAAAATTCTATGGTATTTTCTCCTAAATAGTCTTATGTACTGATTACTTAGAAGAGCGAATTCCCTGCAAAGCTGTACCCAGGCACTCGGCTTTTGCTCCAGCTGATAAATGTAAGCAATAAAAATATGTTCCATTCTACAGCAGTGCCTATTAAAATGTAAACACCACTGGAAGATTTTGAGCAGGCTACAGAAATGCTTTATTCAATTGCAAAAGGCTGTCTGAGGCTGCCAAAACCTGGCACAGCGCATCCATTCGTCAGACAGCGCCTTCCACCAGTCAGTGGGACAGTGCCACAGGGGTCAGACTGGGAGCACTGGTGCTGGGACTTTCCCTACTCAGGCTACAGAAACCAGGAGTTGCCATGGGAGCAGGACATCAGTTCAATGGGTGCACCAGCCCCCTGTGTTCCGCCGGGCTGAGGGGAGAACGGTGGCACTGGGTGCTTCCTTTTGGCCAGGCTTGAAAGAAGCCCCGCCAGAGCTGTGGGGAAGCAAATGCATCCCATGTCGTGACAAACTTTCCTACCTCTGAGGTCAGAGGTGCGTCTACAGCCTGCATGAAGCAAGATGCTGATGAATCAAAATTCAAAATGTCCCTCATGAATAATTTACTGAATGTGTGCAAGTAAGCTCTAGTAGTGTAAATATATGTATGGCTACAAACAGATATGTATATATGCAAATTAACACAGGAAGGGCTCAAGTTACCCACATGGAAAAATACCAGTGACCAGAGGATGTTTGCTTCATACTGCTCGGACATGTCAAACTGTAACTAAAGAAAAAGCCTGAAATTTATCAAACCATGGCGTGAAGCTGTCCTCGCACCTGCTCACCTGTGACATTACAAATCCTCCTCATTTTTTTATATTTGTTTTTTTCCCTCAACTCAAGTTTTACTCTCCCAACCCATCACCGTGGTCTGACCCTGCTCTGGCATGCCAGACGCTGAGCCCCACTGCCCACGTCACCACGAGCCATCAGCTCAGCACCACCTCGTCCATACTTGGCAGTGCAATTACATGAATAACCATTACCATGGTAGGCCAGCAAGTGCATTAAAACCCTGGTATTCATATAAACAACAGAAGAACATAAATGACAGACATAGGTGCAGGGTCCATCGATCATCCCCTTCTCCCTCACAGCAAGAAAGGTGGGATCACATTAAAAATAGAACAGATACCTGCAAATAGACGGGTATTTATATGGAATATTGTGACAACTGTCATTTCACATTAGTCAGCAAGATCCCACAGGACTTGAAGAAGTATTAACTCTGCTGCATTATTTTTTACTGGCAAAATGTAATAAAATCCACTTTCTTGATGGCTTCCTGGTGGGGATTGCTCCTCTCCTTGAAGTCATATAAGGATGCTCCTCCAAGAGCCTGGATAGAAAACACTTTACCTAGGCACCAGAGTATGGAGAAGGGGAGTTTTTGCGATTCTTCACTTGGGATTTGTCCATGCTTTTTCAGGATGTTTTGATGACACCAAATTCAAAAAATGACCATAAATGACCCGAAGTCAAGGCAGACCCAATGCGTGATGGTTATCCGAGTAACAGTTCAAATTATTACCCCCAAAATGTGAAGATCAGAAAAAGGCTGTGCCCTCCCAAAAGCCCATTTCTTGAACAAGTTCCTCCAAGATCTCGAGGAGGAAAATTCCAAAATCCGGAGTCAGAGGTACAGAGGTACTTCTGTTTATTTACAGTAACAAAACCCCTTTGCCCATACAGATGAAGCATTTCAAAGTCTTGCTTGTTACCCTGAGCCTCATGCAGTAGAAACACAACTTTTGTGAAGGTCCTAGACACTCCTTTTACTTGGTGAAAAACATTTACGTCACTGGAAGCAAAATGTATCCTCAACAGCAATGTAGTTCCTGTCAAAAAACACACCACGCCCTACATTTACCATCATCGCAGTTGATCGTTTATACACCGTGCAGAGGCACGTGGTACTCACTGGAAACACCAAGGCCCACTGTGTGTCCTAAAGAACATGCAGCAAAGTACAGGCAAGGCGAACAAGGACAGAGGAAGAAATACCTCGGATATAACCTCTGATGGACAGGGCTGGAGAGACAAGAGATGGTGGACAAGGAGACACAACTGGAAGGGACAAAGGGAACTAGAGAAACAAGGGTTTCTCTAGAAATCAGGACAAGAAATGTCAAAAAGGCAAAACTCAAAAAACTTTATGGTGAAGAAGAGGGTCTTGAAACAGATGCAGGAAGAGCCAAGGCACCACCAACAGGTTCCAAAGAAAAGGTGACAGAATTGGGATGGCAGGCAAAGAGAGTGCTGAGTGCATCAGTGGTTCAAGGGGAGCCGCTGGAAGGAGAAGGGCATGGGAAAGCTTTCAGCAGCAGCAGCTAAAGGAAACGGGGCAACACCTGTAGTCTTCTGGAAAGAGCCACAAAAATGTTGCTTTAAAACAACTCATACAAGAGAAAAGGCAGAATTGCTCTGATCAGAAATACAAGGCAAAAAGTAATGTGGCACAGTGGAAAGGGGAGAACTGATCTGCCTGTCATACGATGCCACCAGAAGCATTTTATAAACCCACATTAAAATTCAGGTTCTGTTTCTGAGTGCCTCTCGCCGAGGGAACTGGAGAGGGCATGGCCTTGACTCATGTCCTGGCTGGCACCGAGGTCCCCAGCTGTGCCGACTCAGACCTGTGCTCCTGACGAAGGCCATCTGTCAGCGGCCTCTGACACCCCAATTTTCCCCCCGCCTTGTCCCCGTGTCCAGGGCATCTGGGCTTGTTTGTACCAACCACACTCATGTTGAAGCACGGCCTGTCACACAACTCCTTGTCATCTGGGCTGGGAATTGGCTCAATGATTCAACCACGCTTCCTTCCCACCCCATCAGTGGTTAGGCGGGACGTACGTCCAACCCCAGTCGTCACCTGCCCAGCAGAGAGGGACAGGCCATCTGTCCTGGACTCAACAGGGCTTGGAGGAACCTGTCATGGCACTCTCAGCCAGGTGGAAGAGACCCAGCCATGGAGTCCTAAAAGAGAGGGGAGAGAACCAGCATGGCCATACAAAGTGTTTGACCAGTACAAGTGATCAGCCCCTTGGAGCATCATTCCCAAGCGTGCAGCAAGCTCTCCACCTTTCCCATCCTTAAATCACGACCAACATCTTTTTTGGAAGATAAAGGCACAACAACTGAATGCAGGCATCAGTAGGTGGAATTTTCCAACGTGTGCTGTGCAGGCCAGATGATCCCAGCTGCTCCTCTTGACCTTGCAATCTGTATTTTAATTAATGTGTCCTCCTGGTTACAGGATATCAAGGATATCAAGGAGCATTACAGCTAACGATCTTGTGCTTGAGGTTTTCCTCCTACTGGGGACTTTCAACAAATGTTACATATTTTTATTTGATTTTGACAATCTAATGTTAAAATCACGACCTATCCCCAATCCACTTCAGATTTTGTTTGTTTAATCAAAAGTTGAGCAATTTCAAAGGTGTTTTTACAATTCAAATACTGGATGGTTGCATGCTGAGCCAATCCTTTGATATCTGAAAAGTTCTCCAATGCCAACCTCACGGTTTTAATCTTCCTGGTATTGAAGGCAATCTACTTGATCTTTCAGACAATTCTGATTAAATGAGCTTTTTTCTCTCTCTAGTTCTCACAAAAATATATAAAATATTTACAAATGTGATACAATGAACTTTATGTTCTTCTGCTTAGAGCAACGCTTGGTGCACACGTGGCTGACATTTCTTAGTCATTAAAGAAACTAAACCTAAAATTCTTTAAAACTATTTTCTTCAATACTCTATTGGGGTTTTCCTCTAACAGCAGTCACTGCACAGCTCTCGTAGGTTATATATAAGAAGAGTTATTTTTGTGGATAAAAGACAACAAGAAGTCAATAATGTTTGGCAGACAGCCTTCACTGTTCTGCTAGCACAAGCGCATCTAACTGCTGATGAGCCTTAATGTTTCCCTGATATTGTTTTCTGCTATAAAATGGAAGATCTAATCTATGCTGAAGGTCAGTCCCCACCGAAGACTGCAATCAGTGATAGCCTTCATAAACTCACTAAAATTTGTAATATTGTGCAACATCCTCTGCCCTGTCACAGCAGTGGTTCCATTGATGTGTCCTCTGCCAAGGATGTGCAGAGCTGGAAGTGCCCCCACTTCTGCACCACTCCTTATGCACGTGGAAAAACTTATCCATAGATCAAACCAGAGCACGTGGAAGCTGCCGGCACAGGCAGTATAACCCCACACACACTTCATGAAGAAGGATAAAGCCCTGCCCATGTTCCCCAGTGGCCCCCACCTCTGCTAGGGACACACATTTGCACTTAGGGCAATAGCAGGAGAAAATCCATCCTTTCAGTGATTAAATGCACAACATCTTTTAAAACAAAAGCATAACTAAAACCTGGACTTCCTGCCATACCTTGGAGTCAGGCAATTATGAGGCCTTTTAGTGAGTAATTTAGGTAATTAAAAAGTCAAAAATACAATACGCAAGAGGGAGCATCAGTGCATCACTGCTCCGTGGCACGGTGCTCCTGATCCTGGCCAGTGCTTGTGATGGCACCAGTGCCATCTCCTGCCAACACATCATTGTGGGTCCATGATGGCTGCAAAGGGTTTTCCACAGAAGCCTCAGCTTGGCTCCTGTTTCACACCAACATGTATAAAGTATGTTGGGTAATTGCTGCTGGAATTCAACATGTGCTATATCTCATCTAGGAGATGTAATTTACTGGCTATATTCCAGTAAAATAACTTTATGGGTTTCTGTCATGATAAATAACAGTTTATAGCATAATGGAATTAATATTTACTTTGAAGCTATGCGGTTTATTCAAATAAAGTTGCTATATATAGAATCATCCCCATGCCGCTGGGCTTCTAAATGCTGAGAACTGACAAGACAACAGGCAAATATTAAATTCCAGTTCCCTGCAGCCATTAATAAACCTTTAGATTTTGGGTTTGTGATTGAAACCCTTCTGTGTATTTTATACAGCTATGATAGTTCAAGAAGTGCTAATTCAAATGTGGGACAAACAAGGCAGGGAGGGCTTTTGGGGTCTGGGAGCTCCCTCTGCCTGCCCTAAGAATGGAGACAGCGTAGGATGGTGGGTCTGGACCACCAGGCTTGGAGCCAGGGGCAGAAACCTCAGCAAGTGTTCACAGGAAAGTTCATGATTTAACACACAATAATTAATCATGTTTTTGTCATTATAAATGTACCTTTTATAATTCCAACAAGGAGAGATTAAAGAGACACTGAACTCTAACCATGTCTCTTCTTCATGGGCACGAAGGGAAGTACACAGAAGGCAGGAAAGGAGATGGCATTTCACCTTTTTAAGCTCAAAAACATGCTTCCTGTTAGTAGGAGAACACTAAAATAAATTTTCCTGGCTATGGTAGGACATTATACACACAATGGAAACCTGCCCCCAAGGACAACAGTGAGCCTGACCAACAGAAGGACAAGGAAGGGCCAAGCCATTGCTCCCATCATGCACGCTCAGAAAGAAGTGCAGCCGGAGGATTAGGCAGCGCAGCAGTTGCAGGCGTTGCAAATCCCCCTCACAGTGCTCCAGCACGCTAGTGTCGCCACATCCTGCTTTTATTCAAAATTTCTTCATGGCAACAAGCACACGAAAACTGCAGGCAAAGTGTAACCATCAACAGAAACGCCCACGCAGTATCAGAGAGTGTCTGGGGTCAGAGAGAAGGCAGAATCTTCACAAACATATTTATAGTGCTCTAAGACGCTGCAGTCCTCTGGAGCACGGGGCCTTTTAATGGAAAAACACCACGTATTTGTCGTGGCAAGTGACAAGGAGCCACTCCGGCAGCACGGTGGTGTCCAGTGTGGAGCGCAGAGGGAATGCCGCGGTGGGGGCTGCGGCGGGTCAGGGCTGGCTGGAGCAAAGAGGTGCTGGGGCACCCAGCCCTGCCACCACCAACACATCACCCCGCAGAGGCACCGGGACATGCCCCAACAGCCCTCAGGCTTTGCAGTGGGAGATAGGAATCTTTATTGGTTAAATCGGATGCCTGAACTCTTCACCTTATAAGAGTACCTTATTCTGAGGAACTCAGAACGTTAAACCAAGGGCAGCTCTGCCAAGCGCTGCAGTTACAGATGGACATCGAGCCCTCCCTGTGCCCAGCTCCTGCCCGCGGAGGCCGGAGGGACTCCCGCTGCGGGGGGGAGCATCACCACGACACTAAGCAGGGGACAGCAGAGGGCTGGGGGGCCGGGGCCGGCCGCAGCTGTGCCGCCCGCAGCCCCCCGGGACGGCAGCGGGGTCTCCCGCACGGAGCGCGCCGCTGATCCCCGGCAGCCACGCGATGGCAGCAGAAAGATGGGAACACCGGAGCGGGCGAACACATTATCCCACCGCTCCAAGGAAAAGGTATTCTGCAAAGACGAGGCAACTGCTACATGTAAGCCGACGTCTGCGACGGTTTTAGGAACAAGCACAGAGTAGAAAAACAGTTTCTCTCCCCGAAATAACACTAATTCACACTTTCTGCATTCCTGATATTGCCAACAGGGTCACTCGGGTTTCCCTGCTGCAGCACCGACACAGTACAGCCGTCTCCCCCGGCAACTTCAATCTGACCTACAGCGGACACAGCAAGACTCAGAGCACAGCTCCTGCTTCACACCAATTCCTGGGTCAGATCCCGGCTGGGAACCAAGAGAACCCCTTGCTGCTGGCGCTGCCAAGCCCTTCCCAGCTCCCCTCCATCATGTCTCCCTTTCACTTCACCCCAGGGTACTAGGGGGGGGCAATTAATGCTTTTTATGTCCAAAAAGTATCTAAACACCGTCTAATTAATCCTCATCCCTTGCCAATAAAAAAGGGAAGTAAATAACATCCTACAAAGGGGTGGCCATCCAAACATGCTGGATGTGTCCACACTCTAAAATCCCCTTTTGCCAGGTTCTGTGTCTGTGTTGCTTGCTGAGGACACCACCAGATTGTATTTAGGAATTCCAGCACCTTCAGACCTTCAAACAAGACTCTGCTCTCCCTGCTCCCCCTCCCCACACACACCTTGGCGAGCAATATCCCACTTTCCAACAGGAACTCGGGAAATTAAAATGTTTCATGCACCCCTGATGCATACAGATTAGCAGCAATACAGCAAACAAGGTTTGCCTTCCTGCCCAACACACAGTGAAACAAATAAATAAAGAGGAGCTCACTAAAAGCCAGGCAGGGAAGGCAGAGCCACCGAGGCTCCTTGCTTCCCGCAGAAGCCCTTATCTCCGTCACAGCCCACAATGCAATTACAAGATTACAAGGCACATGCTGCTCCAGCATCTGGATCCTCCGTGCAACCACAGGGATCCCTACAGAACCAGGAAACCTCTTAATCTTGTGAGGAACGGCACGGATTCTCCTCGCAGCATGGCTCCCACTGACCCCTCTCCAGGGGCCACCTCCAGGGACAGACACTGTCTGGAGTTCACATTTGTCCACACAGGGACAGAGAGGAACTGTGTGGTCAAAAAGATGAATGCTGACCACTGACTCTGGTCCAAAAAGCATTGATGTGTATTTTGTTTCGCTGTAAACTGTCTCATCTACATTGCAAACCCAGGGATTAAGTCTGTACCAGTACCCCTCCATTCCCATCCCAGTTCCCGGCACGTTAAACCCAGACCACAGAGCCAGCAATCCAATCTCCATATATTTTATTCTCAATATATTTCATTTCTGACCACCGATCTTTAGATCTCCTATTGGATTTTGTTTTCATAAATGGATTTTCCCACAGAGCTGGCAGAAAATAGATTTAATTTTGAATTTCTCTAAACTGAAATAGTCAATATAAACGTCAATGTGTGTTTGTGCCGTGCAGCCCGTGAAGCGACACAAGCCTCACATTTCAAAGGGGTACAGGGGGCCTGCCAGCTTGTTCTGTGTCTGTATACTTGTTCTAATGCTTTCTTTCATAAGGATGCCTAAAAGTGTACATGCATTTATTAAAATTTTTGTTTTGCTGTTTTGTTTTGGGGGTGCAAAAAGCAGTATGATGTCTAGCACTGCTTTGCAGGCAAGTCAAGAGGCAAGATTCCCTATCAGCAGAGGATTCTGCAAAATGACATCCCCACAGACCCATCACAGAATGGTCTGGATTGGAAGGGACCTCAAGGACACCCTGCCACGGGCAAGGAGGGACACTTCGACTATTGCAGGTCCCGGTTCCCTCTCTCCCCCCAGCACAGGGTGTAGTTGCAGCACCAATTACTCAACAATTCCAATCTAGCCTGATGTTAATGTCATTAGTCCACAGAGATCCTTTTGGAATCATTTACATCGAAACTGTCTTTTTACATGCTAAATGAAAAATGCTCAGACTTCAGTGAATGGGATTTGAATTACAACCCTACCACATGTGGCTCAGCTTTATTCACGCTATTTATTAAACAGGGGAAAAAACGGTGATGCAGTCAATTACAGAGCAATTACCTGAGCGCTGCTGCAAACCTGTTGCCTTGCACTGCAGGGATGGTGGCTGCCCTTGACTTGGGCGGAACTTGCCTACAGGGCACCTGCCAGGCAGAGCATCCCCCAAGGCCCTGATCTCAGCTGAACCTTCATTCGGAAACACCCAGATACTAGGAAAACTTTTACTGATGAAGTTAAGTAAGCCATGACAATTAAAGGATTAGGAACGTTATGGCTCTCATGAAGAATAAAATCTCCTGGACATGTACAGGGTGTTAGGAAAAGATGCCAAAACTCAAGAGAATTTGCTGTGACTTTATGTTACTGCAGGAAGATACATCAGGACCCTGATATACAAAAGGAATATATGTATGTACCCTTCTGAAGAGACTCCCAGAAGATCCATTCCGGATTTAACAATAATCCATACTCCCCTTCAGAAATGGCAAAACAATGCTCCCATTTCCCGGGACTGCCTCCAACACAGGAATCGTTAAGATGCCGTCACAACCCTGCATTCCAGGTGCCGTAAACACCGGCTGGAACAGGAATAAATCCCAACCACAGCTCATGAGCAGCCCGCACCTCCACATTTCTGCACCAGCATCTGCCTGTGGTGCCCACTGTGGAGATGTGCACACTGCAAAGGTAAGCGTGCCACAGCAAAGCTGAGTGTGCCATGGCAAAGGTAAGTGTGTCACAGCAAAAACAGGGAGATGCTGTTGGACTCCATGGTCTCTAATGAGCTACAGGGGCTTAATGGAGAGGCTGGTTATAAAGGGAATCAGTCAAATCTCAGGAGAGGTGTCAGGACAATGCTATTTTCGGCAATGATGAAGAACAGAAATCTGTCCCTCCTTGTGAGAAGTTTCTCCCTTGTTCAGAGCCGCTTGTTTGTGTTAATGCATGCACACGTGTGTGTCATATTTCCAGAAAGCTTCTCACATTAAACTCTCCTTTCTCTTCCAAGGCCATTCCACAGTATTTCTCTGTAATGTACTAAGCTGACTGAACAATGTGATCCTAATTAGTTTGCAAACTACACAGATCACCTCTGAGGGCGAGCAAAGTCCGTGTAAATTAAAGTGAATTGGAGCGAATTGGCTCCGGCTGCCCAAGGAATCCCTCTCCAGATTAGGGCTGCTCCAACATGCCTCTTCCAAGGCTGCTCCCGCCCTCCCGTGACAACCGAGCAGATTTCACCCAGGATAGCAGGGAATGGAGAGATGTAAAACCACTTTACAGTTCAATATTCCATGGTGGGTTATTTTGCACAATGCAGAAGAGCCCATTTGGTCATTTACCAAAAGGAAAAGTCTGGTCCTTCACAGGTGCCCCCAGCTCCAGGCTGCAGAGGCCACTGATGCCATCCCCACTCCGGTGACCCAGGGTGGGCACAAGGACGCTGCCAAAACCCAAATGCTACGGAAACCTGCGCGAAGTTTTGATGGTGATGTCCCAGGGTTAACAGAGTAATTGAATAATCTAAAATTTTCATTCCTGTCCTCATGGACTAATCTGCAATAGTGTTAAGGGACTGTTATGATATTAATTAAATACAAGTCCTGCATGCAAAATTGATACTTCGCATCTTCATCTCCACAAGGGAGTTTCTCTCTTAATAAGACTGAAATCAAGTTTTACTTTTTTGGTTTGTTTTTTTTTTTAAGGAATTCATAAAGATTATTATATTGTACCAAGATAACATACACCCAATCTACAAGAGAACAAGGTTTTTCAAATGCAGAAACTCTGGTGCTTGGAGTGGGACTGTGGGCACAGCTCTGCCCCAGCCGCGGGACAGCCCTTCTCCATAACCACTTCTCAGGCACTGGGGTTTGGAGAGACTAAAATATCCTCAACACAGGATAAAGAGCAGCAGGATCAGCATCAACCTTCCAAAACGCAGATGACAAGAGGGAAATTCACTATAAAAACATGACCTCGTTTTAATTTTAGCAGCAGTTTACTACAAATTCACGTGAAGGCGCAGTTACACTCTCCTGGAAAAGTTCATGCACAAGAAAAGGCAGAAACGCATCCGCTGAGCCAACCACCTGCGACGCGAAGCAGCACCATCCAGAATCACGGCAAAGCTATTCCAACACTCCCCTTACTATTATTTATTAGTTAAAATTTTTAATTATGTGAATTGATTAGGAACACATCACCAGGGATCCTAATTAATTAGAATTTTAAAAAGGATCACAGACCGGAGATTCCACAAAGAATTGCACAAAGAGGTGTATTAAGGGAAAGGCCAAATTAACTTCTCCTTTCTAGTTTATCCAGCCTTTTCTAACAGGACTGTGATCAGATTAACCAAGTAATACCCAAACCCCTCCTGCACAGCAATGCTAACCAAGGCAACAGCTTGAGGATTTTAGGCTGTTTTCATTTAACATCCACTTGGTTAAATAGTTTATTCTTCCTAATCCTTATTTACTTAAATGAGTATATTCCTACTCAAATTAGTTTATTCCTTATTTATGTCCTAAATTTGCTTTAGCTGCCTCACCCATGCTCACCAAATCCTTCTATATGGTTCTGATAGATATCAACATCCCTGAGCATCTGGTGTACTTTTTGTTTCAAAATGCATTTTTCTCTTTACCCAGAACCTGGAAAGACAAAGGAGCCATCACATTGACAACACTCAGGAAGGAATTAATTATTAAATCTTCTAATACAAATCCCTGTTCAGAACTGCTCGTCAGTAGTTTCACAGGCCAGTGTGTTCCTCCTCCCTGCCTCCGAGCTGCCATTTCCAGACCAATGTTTGGATGCTATTGATGCTCTTGGCTGTCGGCTCTGCAAGTACTTTTCCATCAGTGCGACAATGATCCCTATTTATCTTCTGGCTGCAAGAGTCGCTGAGATGATCTGGCAGTGCCACAAGGCAGACAGTTATTTCATGCCCTGTTAAACCCTAATGCGGCTAACTACGGTATCACTCCAAATTTGAAAAAAGCCTTTTTTTGTTATTTTAAATCTGCTGCCTACGTGTCCTAGTTGAGAACATTGCTTCCTTTTAGAATGGTATCAGAAACCTAAACCCAAAATGCTGCTGTGAAGTACAATGGTGTACTGATCGAGTAATTAATAAGGTTAAAACTACATCATTCTGCCCAAGAAACACCTGGAGGTCAAGAAAACAGACTTTTTCTGCTTCGTTCAGAACAGAGACTGGCAGTGACCACCCAGGAGCTGCCTGTGGATGAGAGGGCACAAGTACCTTCTTGAAGATAGAAAATCAGGTACTAAAGGGCTCTCACGCTGGAGAAGGATGTGGGAATGAATGGCCAAACCCCAGTACATCCAAATCACAAAGCAAGTAGTTTAACACTTATTTTCATGAGTCGCAAAGTGTGATCAGCCACAAGGAGAAACCCTGAAAGCTGCGCTTCCTCCCGCTCCCATGATGTGCCCATCTGTATTTGTTACTTTCTAGAAGACACACTTCAGTAAAACAAAAATTAATGGGTTCAGTGCAGGGCTCTTTGACCTAAACACGATCACCACCACATCTATGCAATCAGGCACTAAAGGGCTAGATAGCTCCATCTTTGGAATAGCCCTTCAGAAAGTCCCATTTATTTCCTCATGTGCTCATGTGGCAGCCAAGAGTCATCAACAACCTCTTGCTACAGGTAAAGGGACGGCACAGAGTGTGGTGTTCTGCATTGTGAAAGTTTACAGAAGTTAATTAAATCACACTCTGCAAACCCGAAACAAAAACAAGGCACCATTTCTGNTTTTTTTGTGCTTGTCATAATAAAACATTGTTATTGGATGTAAAAATTATGGAACGAAGTTATGCCTCTCTGGTGTAATATAATGCAATCCATTTAATACTATTTTAAACCCCAAAACCTCATTAGAGCAGACAGAATGTAAGAATGACAAATGGGCTAGGAGGAAGCTGGAGCACGAGATGAATTCTGGGCACTCGTCCCTTTCCCGTTGCTGGCGCTGACTTCGGGGATGCCGGGGGAGTGTCAACCACCAGCACCAAGTGAGGAGCGCAGGGTGCCCGTCACCCCAACAGGAGGGTTAGTGCCTCGCAAAGCATCTGCCAAGGCAGGCCTGGGGGCGAAGCTGGAAAGCTCAGCTTAGCCCGAAGTCCAGCCTGGAAGCTGCCAGACAGGCCTGGAGACACAGGTGAAGCACTGCCTGTCATGGACACCCCAATTACCCCGACCCCAGCCAGGCTCACAGGCTGTCAGCTGTAAAATCAACCCGGCCTACACAAACACACACCCGGCAGCCTCGCACTCCTTGGCCAAAATGAGACAGCTGAACACTGCAATTACACATTTTAACAGCCTTTGACCACTTTGGGCCCAAGTTTGGTATCCAATGTCTGGAATATAGCCCTGCTGCCTTAGGAATGAGCTGGGCACAGCTCTGCAGGTGGGCTTCTGCTACCAGAACAAGTAATTGCCATTTAATAAATATAAAACTTGGATAAATGTACTTACTATCCACACCTGTGCAAACCTTTAACATCAGAAGTGACCAGGGTGATCAAAATAGCTCTTTCCTCATGCAGACGGAGGTTAAGAAAGAAAAGTGGTGTCAAACAACGACATATTTTAGAACAAATGGGCTTATTCCAGAAATAATGCCTCAGGTGAAATCACTTGTCTGAATGTATCTGAGTGGCTGAATACCACCAGCAGAGCAAAGGTTCTCTCAAAACACACATGGATTCGGGCCGAATTCAACAGAAATTCTACCCCTGCATACTGCAAGACCCACACTCCATCAGCACACAGAAATTACAGCAATTGCTACCAAAACCTGGCCGAGATTTGTGAGAATCAAACCAGACCCATTCAAGCTACCATGGTTACAGAGTGCTGTGCAGCCCACCCTGAGGTGTCGGGTTGCCCTTGGGCAGTGCCTGTTACAAAAACCACGGAGTCTACCAGAAGATGCTCAGTGTGGAGACACTGCAGCCACACAGCCCAGCCAGCAGCCACACAGGCGGATGGTGAAGCTGTACTCACAGTTTGCTCAGAGGAGGGATAAAGAACAAGTGTATTTGCTGGGGGTGGGGGGGAGTTGTGGTTTAACCCCAGCCAGCAACTAAGCCCCAGGCCAGGGGGAGCAGATGGAATTCAGCAAATAGGAGTAATTTTCTGAAGGTGTGGACAGCCTTGGGTTGAAGTGTCTTGGGGCCCCCCATCACCTCCCAGCCCAGCACAGCCCACAGCCACCCCCGCCACGCTCCTACCTCCACTCCTTGCACCTTCAGCTTCATGTGATCCTCTCTGGTGGTCTTCCCATCTTTCCTTTTTTTCCAGCAATATCCATCTTTCCTGTATTTCACTTTCTTTCTGTTGTACAGGATCATAGAACCATTCTGTGGTCTGAAAGCAAGAAACAGGTTTGGATTACATAAAGCAACAAAACCAGACTGAAAGTGTCTACGGAACCATGTCCCACAGACCAGCAAAAGGCTCCACAGAACAGCAACAGTCAGGATTTGGCATCAAATACATGTTCCCCTTTTGCTGCTGTCACCTCGGTGAAGTGATGTCTGCAATCTGCAAACTCTTCCGTTGAGGATCTTGTACCTAATGCAGGAAGGTCTAGTGACAGGTTAAAGAAAAAAAAAAGGGGAAGTCTGATAAAATAGCCAACATTTTCACTGGATGTATTTTGGCTACTACATGCTGAAAATTAGAAGGAAAGAAAATTTAGGAAAAAAAGGATTGTTGTTATTTAATTACAGACAATCTCTCTCTTTGGCTAATCCATCAGCAGAATGAGATTCCAACCACCTCTAAGGCTGCATTGGGACATGGATGTTGGCTAAAATGACAATAAACAAGCAAAAAAGAAGGGAAGGATAAAAGCATGAGCTTATACAATGGTTTCACTGTTCTGCTTAGATCAGTGCTAGACAGAGAGTAACCTGGCTCCCTTCTGAGCACCTTCTCAACTTCAAAGACACAGGAAAACGTTTTCCACTTAAAAACTACGACGGCAATTTGAAATGTCCTTAAAAGCATGGTGATGCCCAGCAGAAGTTTGGGTGTAGAGAGATTTTGCTGTTTGCTGAGCCGAATCACAACCGAGGCAAGTCTGTTGTAACACTGAGAAATAACAAATACCCTCCTAGCTGGGAGGCAGTGAGCATCCTGCACCAGCAGCAGGGGCAGTGAGCATTTTTTCCACATACACACAAATATTTATTGCTTGTGACCAGAAACCCAAGCCCCATCCTCCTAAACTACACCTCCTCCTATCCCCCAGGTCCCAGCAGCCTGGACCCAGGGGCTCAGGGAGGCTGCTCCTCCTCTCTTCCTCCTACGCATCACCCTGAAAATAAACACTCGGGTGTCAGCGCAGCCACGGTATCTGTTTGACAGCACTGTAGCTAGTGCATTAATTCAGTGGAGGTATTATGTATCTCATTTCAATGTTTATTCTATAAACCCCCAGTCACTGCACGTGTCAGCTCAAACCCTTCTCGCAGCACCAGAGATCCCCCAGCCGCTGTCGGGCTGTGCCCCGTGGCTGACGCGTCACCCGCACGCTCAGGGCAGGCAATGAAAAAACAGCGCGAGCTGATCTCCTGCCTGGTGCCTCTGCACTCACACTCACGGCGCTTCACAAAACCCACGCTCAAAGGACCTGGAGGTTTCTGATGCCAGGGAAATCCTGCTTCCCTCGCCCCCAGCACCACGCGGGCACAGGGAGGGCAGAGCCGAGCTCCGCAGCCTTGCTGCTGCTCTGCAAGGCTGGAACCAGGTTTGTTGGTTGATTTCTGTAATGAAAAAGGAACACAGTGAGAGGGCACTGGCAAAGCAGTTAACGAGATTTATAGAAAATAGAGCCCAATGAAACAAAATCTCTTAAGGATCTCTGGAGCATTTTTCGATTTTGATAAGAGGGTATTGAGCTGCTTTAAGGCTCACAGAAAGCAGCTGGTTTTTAAAGATAACTTCATGAGATGAGACGCAATTTTAACCTGATCTACATTGCTGCTGTATTTCACCCGCTGTAAGGAAGAAGAGAGGAAAGCTCTGCCCTGCTCATCCCTCAGCATTCAGACATAGCCCAGAGCAGCCAATTGATGGTGTGGGAAGACGCAGCAGGCGAGGCCTGCCGGGGATTCCCAGGGCATGTGACAGATGTGACTCCAGCCCGATTCTCTGGAGGTTTTACCACTCAACCTGAATTTGGGAATTTCCTTTTTCCCTTTGCAGATGAGAGGGACAAAGTCACAAGTCTGAGCGTAGGCTGCAAGTCTTGATCAGCTCTGGATTTCCTCTCCTTTATAAGCCTGTGGCATTTAAAAGCTGCCTAATCTCTAGTTTGGTTTCTTGCCTGTGGCCTGAAGGAAGGAGGGGGAAGGACAGGAAGAGTAATTGCAAAGCAGAAAGCCTTTTGTCTCAAGTATTGATGAGATCTGGATGCTTTCCTCCCTCTCACCATGCTATCCACGGCCAAGTCTCCCACAAATTGCCACAACAGCCTAAGAGCTACTTTTGCCCAAATTGTTCCTGCTACAGCCAGGAAGAAGATCTTAAATTCTATTTTCCTACTTATTTTTAACACGAACAATCATCCCCTGCAGCTGATGGGTCTGGGAACCTGCTCATTGCTTGGGGCGACCCAGGACTCCGGACAGTTCTCAGGAGCAATCCAGGCCACTGGATAGACCGGAGTGTCCCTCAGTAAGACAAGGAGAGGAGGAACGGAGGAAACGGGATTTCCAGGGAGGATTTTCCAGAGATGTCATTTTGGATCTGACACCCAGCTCAGCTGCACATACTGACCTCTGGCTCTAAGTCCTGCTCTGAGGAGGTTTTGTTTCTTTTGGATTAAGTCCCTTACCTGGGTCATAGGAATCTAAACCTACTTATCTTCTTGTTAATAGGAACCAGATGCAAAGAGGGAATAAACAGAAAGCAAGTTAAGATTAGGGTATTTTGGTCAACTGATGCTTCATATCTGCCTCTCCATTTGTGCACAAATTTAGCTCCCTCTGGCCTGAAGGACCAAGAATTCCCCCTAATCACATTACTGCAATATTAAAAATGCTGCTCAGTTTAACCATTTCCCTCTAAATTGTCACATCAAGATGTGGTAAATGTCAGACACATCAGTTAATGAAAACTACGTTTTACTGCCTCAGGAGCTGGGGGTGCCAAAAGGGAATTGCAAATACTGCACATCCAAAAGAGTCTCTTTTTCAGGATAACAGAGCAAGATCAGCCAGAACCACTCCTTGAGAAGGTTCATGGCTCTAAGAGTTATTTTTTATTTTAACATCTGCATTTATTCCAATTCCAATCCAAGGAGGATATTTAATACAGGAATATGGATGTTTAATGCAGCTGCCATAAAGCAGAGGTACCACACACCAGACCCTTCCTGTACCTCACCAGTGCACAAGCAGAAGCTGCCCCCAGTGCCTGGCTGACAAGCCCCCTCCATCTCTGCCACCCACCACACTGAGAAATGGCTCCTGCAAACAGCCTGGATGATGCTAGTTTTCACCTACACGATATCTTCTCTGGCTATGAAGTTATCATGGAGCCAAGGGACAACAGGAGGGGACTATCTTCCACCTTCTGCATCTATGCATGATAATAATGAGAAATTAACTTCCACTTTCCCAAAGGAGCAACCTACTGATGCAGAAACTGGCTGGGAAAAGCTGGAGTCCTGGAGGAAGCCATGAAAAGAGGGAGCCTTTCAAGAAAATATTGCACCGAATCCTTGTCCTCATTTCCTTAGGAATGCAAAGAAGACCAAGTCCTTGAATCTGTCTTCATCCAGGCCAGTCTGGGAACGGGGAGAAGTGCCAAGAGTGAGTGTGACAAGGTGCCTCCCACTCAGCTAATGCCCTGCCATGCAGCAGAGCAGGCAGAGCTCTGGGGCTGGCAAACACTGCAGGTGATGAACTCCAAGTAACCATCTATTCCTCTCTCCTTCCTCTCTGCACTGTGTGCAGATGCACAGCCCTCACACTGCAGCAGTGATGGACAGGGACTGTCAGTCAGGAGTGCCTCCTGACTGTCATCATGCTCTCAGAAACACCTCATCCCTTATTTCTTGTTTCTGCCCAAGAAAAAAATCTGATGACTGAAGTTATTTCCCCCTTGAGGAATGCTGCTCTTCAAGTCTTCATTTACCCTGACATTTACCCCCACTGTACCTGTGGCTTATCAGAAGATTAAAGCCCAAATGGAAAACCGAAAGAAGAATCTCAAGCAGTTGCAGCCCTGGACATCTCACCTGCCCTTGACCACGCAGATACCTGGACACTCACTGCTGGTTTAGGACGTCACCCAGACTCATTAAGGATGGAGTCACCCAAGGCCAAGGCAAAGCCATAACCCCTGTGTCAAGGGCATCACCCCACCGGCCCAGGGACACACCTGGAGGATCCTGTAACAGGTAGCTCTCTTGCACACTAACAGAAAGCTTTAAAATAATATTTACATGGGCAACTGCTTTCAAGACTGTGGGGACTCTTGTCCATCACAGCTGTAACACTGGCAGATCACACAAAAATTTGTTTGACAAACACTTTTTTCCCCCCTCCTAAATAAGCACTTGGCTTTGACCCTCAGGCAATGACTCACACTTGCCCTGAAAGAAAAGAAACCCCGGCATGTGCCCAGCCTGCACCAGTGGGACCAGAAACTAAAGAAAAGCCCCTCAAGAACTTAATGTGGACATTCAGACTTCACCATAACTGCTGGAAAGCCAGCACTGTGGCATGTCATGGGGAGAGGCTGCTGCCGTTACAACCTCCGCTCTCTTCACTGCAAATTTGGATTATTGGCACAGCAACTGAAGGAATCACAGATTATGTGTTTGAAATTTGTCTGATCTTTGAACTCTGCAGGGATGAAATAAAGACTTCAGAAAAGTCTTCTTATCCATGTAGTAGGAGGTATAAATCACAAGGAAATGTAAACACACTGCAAGTTTTTTGTATCTAGAATTAAATGCCATTTGCATTTAAGATGTAAGTGAACTTACTTCATATCTACAATATTTAAGAAGTTAAAGTCTAAAGTCACAGACTTAGCA
Organism: Edolisoma coerulescens; assembly: GCA_013397115.1. NCBI lineage: Eukaryota > Metazoa > Chordata > Aves > Passeriformes > Campephagidae > Edolisoma > Edolisoma coerulescens. The sequence continues at coordinate 196,929 of VWZW01005085.1, read as the reverse complement.
ATTTTATCCAGAGTTGCAGTTAACGCAATGGCTAATCCCATCAAGGGGGCATTAATTGGTGTCTAGATGCTCCTTCTCATAGCAGCAGTAGGCCATAAAACTTAATCCTTACCTCCTCTTTCCAGCATGTAGCCTCCATGTTCATCAATAAAAGTAATGTGATTCATTAAGTATGGGAGTAATTACCTGCGGCTCCAACAAACAGGACTGAACAAGCCATGCCAGTGCCAAGTTGGCTTTTGTGCCGTCGCACAGGACTGCCAAGGGCTGCCAAGGAAAGCCTTTCTGCAAGATCAGGATAAATGCTGATGGCTGCAACACAAGCTGCAGACCATTACACAGCTGCTGGGCATCTCTTTGGCGTGGGCTGGGATACCCATCGACAAGTCCTACCCCAAAAGCAGCTCTTTGGGGCTATTTAAGGAGTGATCAGGATGCTGGTGCCACAAAAACACGTGAAGATACTCTGTTTGCATGGTGCACTGGTTCAGAAGTTAATCCCTGGAACATCTGGGGTTCTGCTGATGGAAGCAGGGCCCAACTGTCCTCCCAGCAGCAATGTCCCTGAAGCACAATGCAGGCAGGTGCCAAGCACAGCAGCTTCAGCTGCGAGTGACGGGGAAGCAGAGCCTTGCCTGTGCCCCCGTGGGTGTCCCCATGAGGCTGCAGAGGCCGAGAGCAACGGGGCAGCTCCAGGCACCCCTGTACAACAACAACTCCGACCAGCACCGCTCCTCCTGTGCTCAGGCCCGTACTCATGAATGCGTTGGAAATCAAATGTCTTTGCTCTGTGTCCTTGCTCTTGACACAACTACAAAACAGGTAACAGTGCTACCAGCACTAAGAACAGTGATACAACTAACAACAGGATCTGACTTCTCAGCAGCCATCTACTCTGCTGCCATTTATGTTCAAGTGTATTGCAGCTGTCCCCAAAGTGTGAACTGCACAGAAGACTCACACAGCATCTCTGCCTGTCATGGCTACCCAGCCTGATGAACTCCACCATTACAATTTTCTTTTTAGAGCGAATTAAAAAAAAAACCAACAAACAAACAAAAAAACCACCAAAAAACAGATTAAAACCAAAGAAGATATGTGCCATTCGTAAGCACAATCAGGTGGGTGAGCTCTGCTCTCCCAGTGACACAGCAGGTCAGAACTCAGTTCAGCACCTCGTCCAGACCTCCCTAGGCAGAAGATCCTTCTGGAAACAGCATGTCCCAAAGCTGCATATTTAGTTCAAGCAGTTAACAATAGTTACATTTTACTCAGCAACATGATAATTCACGTGTTGATGGCTCGGAACTCTGTAACAGACTTGAAAAAGAAATTAGAAACAATCTTTATGAACTCCTCAGCACACCGAGCAATTGAAGCCTCCTCATAACGATGTAGGACCAAAGACAGAATATTAAAATTGTCATTAAGTGGAATGCACATGAAATGCTAAAAAGTCTTTCTGCAAATTATTTCTTGATATAATGTCATGCTGTAGAACTAAATCTTAGTACAAGGTATGAAAAAAGACAGTTAAATCAACTTTGTTCATTTAAATATAATTTTAAAAGAACTGGCATTCATCTCTTTATTGCTCAAGGATTTTTATCAATTTCTTTAGCCCTCATTTATTTCTCTTCCCTACTCCCATGAGGATACCATTTGATTTATTGGGAATTAATTCTTACAATTCATGAATGCTTTAAACTATTTTTAGATTAATCACCACCGCCTGGTGGTGCACCAAGGAGAGCCCCGTTCCCTCTCTGTGCTCACACAGACCAAAGGGCTCCAGCCCCCGGGTGCCAGCAGCCATTCTGCCTTATCAATTGCTCTCCCCATGAACACAGATTGTTATGGTGAGGACCGAGGGTTCCAATTAACTTTTAAAAGACTTATTTGGAGATGGACTCCTCCTGCGGGTGGCACTTCAGTTCTGGATCTGGTCACTTTCCCAGCGCAGCAGCAAAACATGTGTGTGCAAACACTGCTGCATTCTTATGGGGAAGGAAGAAAATGGAAGAAAAATTCTATTTATTTAGTTAACTTACTTCCTGTTCAACTTCTCCACTTGTAACAACCACCAGCTCCAGGCTAACAAGGTTTTCACAACTGTGTCAAAGTGGGGCTGTACCTTGGTTTTGTCCAAAACACCATGTACCAGGGAAATTTGCCAGGATGCACGTGAACCATGGCCTTGGGCTCTAGCAGGTGTCACCTCCCCAGCACAGAGGCTGGTGGGAGCCATGCCGGCTGTGCCGGGGATTGGGAAAAATCTCACTGGGGACAGGAAGAGAGCAGAGGTCTGAGGAAGAAAAAGGGGTTCTCCCTCTGCTAGCAGCATGCAGCTTGACTCATGACTTGAGACACTATAAAAATCTGTAAATATTTGAAAATTGAGTAATAATAAATTAATTATAAATTTTAATTGAGAACCACTTCAAATCGTAAATGCAGTTCAACAGCTGATGAAATTCCAACACTGCAGGCAGCGAAACAGCAAAGGCCGGAGGAACTGGCGACGCAGATACGGGAGGGAGCAACTCCCCAGCTGTGCTCCAGCATCACATCTGTCCCCCATCAGCACAGCCAGGCCCAGCAGAAGATGGGCAGAGCACTATGGAAAGGGCTGGAGACAGCCACCACTGGCTCACTCTGTCCAGGCAAAAGCATTGTATGCAATATTGCAATTGAATTAAAAATGTCGATTTGCCTTGGACTCCGTTGATTGCTGGGACCCCATTGATCGCTGATTAATAGTAACTATGTATATAAATCTGGATTAACCTGGAAACCAGAGATGCTCAAACTGTCCCGGAAGCTGGGCTGATTGGGCTGCCTGTCCTCAGCCCTCAGCCAGGACCATCAGCTCTTTGTAGGGCTGAAGCTTAGGACTGAGCCAGCTGTTGAGGTCAGTTTTAAGATGGGCAACGCAAGCAACCCCAGCCCTGCCCAGGCAAAGTGAGCACCCCCAAGGCAGGAGGGCAGAGCTCACGGTGCATCCTCCAAATGGGTTCACAAGTGGTGGCACTGACCAAGCCTGAGCTCTCTTCAACAGTCACTGACAAGGCACGTACTGGAATGCCCTGCGGCAGCCTGTTCTCAGCCCTTCCTCTCTTTCAAATGAACCTCACAAATATAATCTGTTTATTTATATCAATTTAGTCCCATCAATTAATGATGACAAGGCAATTAACTAGAATGCCAGGTAAAAAATAACCACATAATGCTTTCTTTAGAGGAAATCTATTATGTAATTCCAATCGGTCTTCATTAACACAAAGTATTCCAGTAAAAGGTAGTAATCTAGTTATAGTCTGTGAAATATGAAGATCCGCAAAGTAATTTTTCAGAATTAAGGGTATTTTTAGTCAATAGGAAGAAAACCTGTCCACATTTTTTCTGCAAAAATCTTTTTTGCAAAAAACTACCCAACTCCGCAACATAAGGTACTGGTACCAAGTAGGCTGTGCAGAATCACCAAAAAGGCACTAAATTCCCATCATCACCTCCTTTCCCCACAGCGTTTGGGGTCTGGATCAAGCTGAGAGCATGGCAGCACCAATTTTTTCCATCCCTCATCCAACACTCGTTGCACAGATGCTGGCACCAGAGAAAGGAGTCTCAAACTGCCAATTCTAGTGGTCTTCAAACACCCTGACAAGCAGGTTTTGGGCTGATTAGTGTTCAAATCAGTGTTCACAGCTCTATTTAAATGACGATGCAATACACCACTCATCCTAGCCATGAGCTCTCCTTCACACACTGGCTCCACAACTGCCATGAGTGACAGGAGAATGGCACAGCGTGACCTGACCTGGCTCATTCCTACCTGACGGACTGAGCAAGTAACTTGTGCACAGAACAAAGACAACATATTTGATTCAGTATTTCACGTGAGGCACTTCAGAATTAACAGTGTTTTAATGGTACTAACCTAATTCATCAGCTGCATATATCAAAGATTCAATTTCTAGGGAAAATTAGATGAAAAACATGAGTCCACAAAACAATCAGCTTCACATGGAAATACACATTTTCCAATTTTAAGCCTTATTCCTCTTCAAACTTATTAATAAACTAGTAGATGATAAGGGAGAATAAACACCAAATATAGAAAATCCTGCAAACAAAGAACACAGACAAATACAAAAGTAGTCAACCACTTCTCCAAAATATGCCCAAACTGTTAAGTACTCTTGACTTAAAATTTCTAATGAAGCAGCTTAAAAAACTCAAATTCCTATAGGAATGTGTTTACAATACAAACTCAATTATTGTCTTATTCCAATGCTTATCTTTTCTTACACCCTCTCAGCTCATCCTACTTTGGAATTTAATTACATTCCAGTATTCTGAGTTCAGATGAAATTACACGTTTTCAGACTAATTTAGCCTGAACCAGCTTTCGAGAACAGCCAATCCTCTTTCTATCGTGCCCTAATTTGCAACCCTACAACTCAGCACGAATTGCTCTTTTAAACCTTGTGTCACCCCACCATAAAGCCACACTCACTGTCCCCAAACCCAGCACAGCACCCAGCATTGCTGGGTCAATGTTTGCCCAATTTCCTTTGATCAAAACCCTCCTTTTCCTCTTACCTCTGTTATTTTCCGAGCTCGGGTTGACAGAGTTGAATCAAGGGGTGACTGTTCCCTACACACTGGTGTAGGGAAGGCACGACCTTTTCTGTTCAGTTAAAATCCAAGGGCAATGTTCTCACAAGGATGTTTCAGCTCGGCCATCACAGGAGAAGTACAAGATGGGAACATGGGCCCGAAGTGGGCCTGACACTCAGCTTCCCCCAAACCAAATCCCGCTCTGCTCAGCAGGACCCTGCCAGGACGTGAAGCATTCCCTGACGGACACCTGAGGCTACCCACGGGATCGCCCTGCCAGCATTGTGTCGGGAATCCTGGCCTCTCCCCAGGCTGCCTGAATCCAAGCACGGCCTCCACAGCTTTCCTCTCACCTCCCTCCCACCAGTTGTGATCTGATGCAACTGTCAAATCCTCGGCATGTTTGAAACCTACTTGTTCAGGCGCCAAGTGGAGACTCATCTAATCCCTGCAACGAGTCAGATGCTGCAACTGTGTTAATGCCATGCAAGACTTTCACTTTCCAGAACTTGGCCAAATTTTTAATATCGGCAAGAAACTAAGATTAAATGTTAGCTTCGCTATGAACAATATAATCTGAAGAGAAAAACTCAAACCCTACTCATTTGATCCTTCTCATACGTTACCTAGAGTGCCCTCATGTCCTTCCTAAGGGCAGAACCCCCTCTCTAACCACTGCCCACTCTGGCACATCAACACTACAACAGCGGGACTGTGCCCATACATCACCTGCTTTGGTTGGTTTCCCAACTGCACATGCTGCGACATCTCACACAAATATTAGGGATTTTGGTAGAGGCAGGTGGGCAGACTAAAGGAAGCCATAATAGATGTAACAGTCCCTCCAGATCTGGGATCTATGCAGGATTAGAAGTGACTTTTTTATAAATTTCAGGAGTTGAAGAGATGAGAGGAAGGATTGAAGAGGAAAAGAAACCAGACACAGCAGCAGTTAGAAAAGCCTGGGAGTAAAACCAGAGGGAGAAGAGGAGGCAGAGCAAGCATGCAAAGCTGCGATTATAAAATCCTCCAAATCTTTCATATCCTAAATTTAAAGCAGAGCACAAAATATTGCCCTGCTCTTGGCTAACGCCATTCTCAAAGGGCACAGTTTATCAAAAAAAGTTTGCTGCACAATTTAGCACTGTTTGGGTGTTCTAAAACTGTCTGGGATTACAAATGCCATCGAGCAGGGAGACGGGTCCCCGTGCCATGCCACCACCAGTGTCACCATCCCTGGCCTTAGGCATCTTGCCTGAATACTGCAAAGTAGAAATAAGAAGCTGAACAGTGGAAGAGCTGTGTTTCACCTTGGCATTGGGAGTTGAGACTGTGCACTGCTTGGTGAACCCAACGTCCCGTTACACATGGAGTATTTTCTTGGCAACTGGTCTGAGAGTGTCATCCTTTCTTAGCTGTTGACAAATCCTGTTACACAGCAAAGATTTGTACCAGGGCTTTAATTTAATTACTGTAAATAAACCCAGCAACTTGGACGAATGGTTTCATGAGTTACCGGCCCAGCCGAGGGCCAGGAGCTGTAATCCTTTTGCAGTGCTGCTCCACGCAATATCCCAGGTAACGCATTGCTACAGCATCCGCCGCTTGCAAAGATCCAGACAAAGCCTTCAAAACAGCTTGGGGTTACTGCCACAGAGACGGCTGTCCCCATCCCTGCACCAGCCCACTTTGGCTCCTGACTGTACTGTGGTTCCAGGAGCAGCCCCATCAGTGCCCTGCAGCACCGGTGCTTCCAAAGCCCTTGCAAGTGTGTGCGGATCACGATCCCAGCCCATGCCGTGCTGCCCTGCTGCTGTGAATGGGCTTCGTGAGCCTGCAGAGAGAACTGACGGCACCCCAGAGAAACAGGTCAAACAGAGGCTCTTGGACACGCTGCTAAAAGAGGTGTTGTCTCTCTTAAGGAAATGTGGAAAGGTTCCCACAATTATCACTTTGCTTCCTTTGCTTGTAACCGTGTAAATCAACCCCCAATACCCTGATTGCTCACTGCAGCAGCATAAGAGCAGGGGGAAACACAGGAGCCCTTTAGCCAGAGAGAATTAGATAAAATAGTGGAAACATCCCACAAATACCAAAGTCAATTAATTCATTTGTTACAGAGCAAGAGTCCTGCATAATTTGTCCTCTGAGTAGTTTATTTTAGCTAATTGCTTATCCAGCAAGAAGATCTCCCCTGCATGACCCATTTGCTGTGCAAGAGGCTCGACTGATGAGAAATAAACGGTCACCTTCCAGAGGGCATGGAGTGACAGCAGGAACGTTCCATATGCTGCTCTGGTCCTCAGACCCACATACAAGTAGAGGAATGCACCCATAACCTAACACCACATAAGCAGGGTGAGTGTTGGTGTCCTGGTTCTCCAGAGGAAACCAGGAGACCACAGTTCCCCTTTCCAGGACAAGCAGGAGAAGAGAAGGCTGCAGATAAGGCACCCCCAATAAGGCTTTACCTCCACCCGGCTTCATCTCTGCAACTCACAGCAATGTGTTCACCCATCACTCGCCTTTTTTACAACAGCACTTAAAGCAACACAACAATTCCACTTGTGAGGGTGGAGCTCTTTGTCAGACGCATCACCCTCTCAGCTTCTCCGCCGGATTCAGACAGAGCAGAGGCAGAACCAAATGGCTTAATGCCTCACTTGTACATCCCCTGTCTGTAAACATTGCTGGGGGACAGGCGGAGCAGAGCTGTCAGACCCGAGCATGCCTTCAGCTGGCCAAAAGATGGAACCAGGACAGATGTTATTGGTCTCATCAAAATTTTGTAAATTGAACAGTGAGACGGAACAGCCTTATTTATCTTAATTTAGTTCATCCTTGACATTTACAAAATAAATACAGGAATAACGCTATGGGCACAATTCACTCTCACTGATGGCAGCACGAATCACACATGCTCTGACAAAGGACAGGGAGCGACATGGCTGCTGCCTGCTGGAAGCAGAGCAGAAGATGCCAGAGGATCCCCAAGGGACCCACCAGTACCTCTCACCTCAACACCTCCCTGCAGCACCAAGCACACCCTTGCTGGACAGAGACAGGCAATGCTGAAAGGAGAAAAAGGAAGACTGCAAGGTGATGCTTTGAGATTGGCTGGGCGGTGGATTTCAAGTCACCACCAAAGAGGCAACAGGATTTCTGTCAGGAAAGCTTCAAGCTTTCACATTCCACTGGGAGGCTTCTGATGGGCTTTTACTGATGCTTCATCTCCCTCAGAATCAATAGAAAACAATAATCCCACAGCTAGGCATAAATCATGTTGCACAACTCAGCAAATCATCACGTGGGATGCCGCGGGACGAGGCCACTTCTTTATTTCCAGAAAGAGCACCATTAATGGTTTCTGCCTGCCAAGCAACAAGATTCCCACTTCACAGCACTGGAAATCTCCATCTTGCACTGAGCCCAGCCACTGGCTCCACTTACTGCGGAGCAAACATGGGCAAAGCTCATCTCAGCCGGCGGGTGGCTGGTGGGTGTCGGTGCTGGGAACGAGCCAGGGAGGCAGAGGGGCTGCGGAGGGACAGATGCCCACCCGTCCCAACACGTGCCCACCTGCCTGGGGCCACAAAGCCACTCCTCACACCAGTCCCAACACACACCCACCTGCCCAGGGCTGCAAAGTGGCTCCTAAAACCCCTTTTACCACTTGTCATACTGGTGATGCCGCTTCAGGTGCGGCAGCCCCAGGCAGGAGACTGCGCTGTCTGTTTATAGGAAACAAAGCTGCCGCAGCACGAGTCAGAAACTCAATGCTCCCACAAACAGCAGCTCTGGAAAACCCCAGCAGCACCTTCCCTCACGTCGCTTTACATCCTGTCAGTAACTTACAGGAAACAAAACGGCCTGGCGGAGTCATCCGAGGGTGCGAGACTTTAGGTACATCTGTAATTAAAACACAGACACCAAAGCTGCGAAGCAGCGCCATAAAGCAGATCATTTTACAGCTGGCTGGGCTCCCTCTGATGTACTTGAGAACCATTTTTAAGTGACATAAAGTTTAACATACCGGTACATCTGCCTACCCACCAGATTCTGCACGGAACTTAAAATTTAATTATATTAAAGTATTGTTACAGTGCACGTAGCAAGAACACCAACCAAGTGTAACTTGAGGAGAATCTTTGCCAGATTGTTGTAAATCTGTGTTTTCAGGACTAGGAAGAAAAAAAAAGAAGAATTCAAACCTGAACACCTGTATCGGTGCTCTCAGCTTCACTACCACTCACCCACCAACTGCTCCACATTTGGGCTGAGCAGGATCACATACTTGTCCAGTGTTTCACTACAATGTCAATGCACACCTACAGTACCTGTGCCTGCCAAGCAATTACTCCTCACACCACAGAGAAAGCAAAGCCTGTTCACTGCCTACACACACTTATTCAGCACCAAAAGAAAAACCCCAACCTCTGCAGGCACCTCCTCATCTTCCAACAACCACAACACAAACCAATCTGTCCTCTCCAGGCTGAGCAGCAGGTCCTCTGGGATGCTTCCATGTGCTTTGCGTACACACAGGCACAAACATCCTCCCCCCAGTTCCATGTTACCAGCACATGCTGCCTAACATTCCAATGGGCAACTTAAATCACACTGTGCTTGTCATATGTCAGACACTGTCCCCCTCTGGAAATCAAAGCATCCACCCCCTGGACACAGAGCACCCCTCTCCCCTGGGCTCAGGTGCCCCAATCCCTGCCAGCCCAAGATGGTCACAGTGCCTTGCTTCAGCCCTGCACTCGAACCTCAGGGCCAGGTCTCCTGGAGGCAAAAATCCTTGTCAATAAATAAAGAACCCAAATAAGTAGTTTCTTTTTCATCAGTTGCTATTTGCAGTCATTAAGATGCAACAAGCAGTTGCTGGATGGTGTTTTTGAGGCAGAGAATGTATTGGAAGAAACAAGAGAATATCATTAAGGGTCAATTAGGAGCAACTTAAAGGTTATTTTTGCATATCTCACCTCCTGGACAAAAGATGATTCTTCAGGGCCGTACGAGAATATAAATTAAGTTGCATAAGTCTTTAAAATGCGACAAAGACTTTCATTTTGTTGCCATTTAAAACAGCCTGAAGAACAAATAGCAGGTCTCTTTCCCCCCTGCAGCCTGCACATATGATGTAGGAAAGGGCAGGTCCAACATGGCTCCACAACGGCCGTTAAGCCCTGTCCTTCACGGTCCCCTTCGATGGGTAGCACAGAATGCTGGACAATATGGAATGGTCTGCCAGGTCTGGGTGTGACCATCAGATGCCCCAGCCCAACACCTCTTCCAGCACACTCTTCCCTTTCCTCTGTTCTACCCAGGACAAGGGTAGCTCATCAGTGATCTGCCTCGTAGCCTGTTAAGCCCCAATCACAGGGCCAGTACGGGGAGGTCACACACACCTCCTCAACCCTGAGCATCCTCCCACCCCATAACATGGGATCAAGAACAATCAGAGCCTGCTACATACTGAATGTCAGTGTTGTCCAAAGCCATGTTTTCCTTGGCCATATCCATTGACAGAAAAACCTACCAAGCCTTGCTGCAGGCAGATGGGTTTGCTGAATAATTTCACTGCTTTGTTATCAGATAATTGCTTCTTCTCATGATTTCATGTTTTCCAGAGTTCTCTTGTCCTCCAAGGGGCAATGCTGAAGGACTCTCATGAGTCCACATGAAGAGGAGAAGGAGCCTTTGCACCCCAGCCCTGTGTGCCTGCAAAGCCGGGCAGCGGGGGCAGGTGTTCGTGTGCATGGACCAGCTGTGGAGCCACCATCTCCGACACGTATCCCTCTGACATGTGGGAAAGCCCAAGCCTGGCGACCACGCACAGGGGCTGCAGAGCCATTGGTGGGCTGGAAGAGCCAACCTTCAGCCTCTGTGCCAGGTGAATCCACAAGAGAAACACAGACCTCTTGCCTTGGTTGTCCAGGTTGGCCAGTGACATCTTCTGCTGGGCCACAGCTTTTCTGAGCTGCCAGCTAAATACAGAGGGAAACCAGCTCTCCCAGAGCACCAGCACACGCCAGGCTGGATTTGTCACGGGAAGAATTTGGAAGGAAAACTTGAAGACCATCACCTGAGTCAGGCCAGGCATCCGGATGGCTCCCAGCAACTCTGCCTTTAAGTCACTTTACAATCAACACAGTGAGCTGTTAAAATAATTCATTATTAGTGTCTCAACACCCCTGGACCACAGCAGCTAAAAATCTATATGAACTAAGGGCTCTTAAAACCATCTCTGCACTGTTTATTCTCTGCAGGGAAAATAAAGAGAAGGAAATACTGAAAGCAGCGAGAAGAAAGTGTTGAGAGTCATGAAATCTATAAAGTGTAAAGAGAGATGTGCCACATTTAGCAGGGATTATGTCAAGCAGCATCCCAAGCCAGGAGTGCTGACAGCACACACACACTGCCTTCGACAGGGGAAAATAGGTCGTACACGACCCCCGACATGCCGGCAGAGCTTCCAGCAGCACGAGCAGAAACCCCAAATTTCAGCACTGCCCACGGGCAAGGTTAATGGTCCTGGATCCTACGGAGAGTACAAGCCACGTGAGAGAGCAGGACCTTTAAAACGTGCCTTGAAAGTCTAAACAAGGTCTCGAGAGGACTTTTATTTGCAACAATCCCAAGGGGAGATGGACAGAACTTTTGCCACCAATCACAGTGCTGGGCAGTTGCTTTTTCACAGCCTCCAGCTCCCATGAGCTTCTCCTCCACAGGGAGCCTCTGTCTCATTTCCCAAGGGCCAGGACATCCTAGCAGCAGCATCCACTCCATGCAGTGGGACAGGTCTCACACAGAGCATGCTGGAAAGAAGGCTCGCAAGGTAATGGCCTAACACAGTGAATTAATTCCAAAGCACAATTGTTTTCAATCTTCATTTAAACCCAAACTTAGCTAATCTCACTTTAACGACATAGGAAATGGAAATTCCCTTAATAATGTAAGTTATGAATATTTATTACCCTATTTTTTACCTGAAAACAGAGTCATTCAATTAATTTTACTATTAATTATTTAATACAGAATTAATATACTGCAAGATCCTAACTTTTCTTTAAGATGCTGCTGATCAAGATATCCCAGATAGGGGATGTTCCTTACGCTGGACTGATGGACAGGTAAGGCACAGGGTGTGCTTCCTGGGCGACGGGCAGCTGGACAGGAGGTGAGGAGACTCCAGGGACTGCACCCATCGTGCTCTCACCGTGGAGTAGGGCTGGTCCCCCCAGCAATCCCCCCGTGTCCTTTCCAAGACATGAAGCAGGAAGGGGCAGGAACATATCTGAACTACATTCCCATCTGGAAAACTGACCTTGCAGCTTCTGGGCATAGCCAAGGCTTTTCCATTGCCTGAGGCCCACTTGTGAAACAGTGAAGCCACCTCAGATCGCTCAAGAATATTTTTAAAATACTGCGCAAATGCTAATGACAGAAGGCACCTGGAAACAGAGAAGCAAAGTATCTTCCTCTGGCAGAATGTTTCTGGACTCAGAAAATTAACTCTGTCATTGAAATTCCAAAGTAAATAACAATTAAGTTCTACTTGATATATAAATGTCAAGTAATTTTTTTTTGTCATCGTGATTTGCATTTAAACTTGGAAATGTCAGACACTTGGCCCTGCTGCATTAGCAGAACGCTTCCCCCGCCCTGCTGACGGAACACCCGCTGCGGATTACCCGGCACATCATCAAGTAACCAAACACCATTCCAAGGGAGCCTCAAGGTCGATGCTTGCGAGGTGTACTCGCTAATTTATGTTGATCAACTGGAGTGCTCAAAAGACTATTGTAATAATGCTCCAGTGCATTTATATCAGCGTATTCAATCAACTGGAGTCATTCAACAAGAAGTTTCATAAAAAAGTAATTTTAAGGATCTTCCAAAGGTTTGTCATAGCTCCTTCCATGCCACCACAATGGCAAGAGGACTCCCCCTCCATGTCCATCACTAAAGCAATACCCAGCTGTGCTGTAAACATGGGAACGTCTGTTAGGGAAAGAGATGAAAACATTCAGAATAGTAAGCTTGGCTCTAAACCAACTCCAAACCAGCTTGACCCTCATTGTCACCCTCTGCCTCAGCTCAGTGACCGGTGAGGCATCACAGCCCAGCCTGGCCTGACCCTCTGCAGCAGTTCCTTCACCGGTGGCTGAGCTGGATGGCACCAAAACCCTGTCACCAGTATCAACCCTCTGCCGATAGCTGCAGCAGCACCAGCTCCCACAGGCACCATCCAGCCACTCCCGGAGCCCCCACGGCATCCATCCAGCAGTGGCTCCTCAGAGCACACTATACATCATCGTATTAGGAAACTCCGTCTGTGTCAGTGGTGCAATTAATTTTTATTAATTTTGTGAGATGAAATTAGTAGCACCCACAGCAGCAAACAAAGAATGGGGAGTGTTCCAGTTCAGTGCCAAATCGATGTCATTAATTCTGTAATACCGGGAGCCCTGATTGTAGCAACTCAGCATTTAACTCTTCCAATTAATTTTTATATTAAAAAAAAAAAATAGAAAACTAACTCAACAATTTCAGAAGGATCTTGAACTCCTGTCACACCTTTCCTTCTCCTGGGACATTCTTCCTTCCAAGTGTAAACACACAAGAGGAAGGTAAGGAAACGTTCATCAGAAAATTGTTTTCATGCATTGCCTTTACCAAACCAAACTCTTAAGATCATAAGATGCTGCTACAAAAACATTTATAATCTCATATCTTTAATGATACGATGTAGAGCCAGACTAGTTAATGTGTTTTCTGACCCCTTAAAAGGCTTCTCTGGCAAACGCTCAGCCAGAAATTGTTTTGAATTAATTCTGAAACTGAGATTACCAACCCAGAAAAAAATTTCTCTATTATTAACTGAATTACCTGCTGTTCTGCAGCCAAGGAGAGCCTCACAGCTGCCACCGGCAGGAAAGATCCATTCAGGGCCCTTCCACCACTGTGGCAGCTCCAGGTCTTGGAGAACCACTGAGAAAGCAATTGGGTTTGCCACATCTCCTTTCCAGGTGCTACACGTTTTAATATGACAAGCAAATGCATTACTTACAGATGTCACAGTCTGGGGGGAAAAAAACCCACAAAAGTAAAACAACACAGCTCTTTTTTCCCCATGTTTCAAGGAAAGCAGGTCCTCTGTGCGCCCCACCTGCAGCTGCACTGCAGAGGTGCAGAGAAGGCCTCCACGTCCATCCTCTCCTCAGCTGGGTGCTGTGGAACACCTGGAATCAATCTGTGCTGTTCGTTAGGGTGGCACCGCTCCCTGTGTCCCACTGTGACCTCCGTCCCTGCTCATGGCAGCAGGAGGTGATGCCAAACCTGGAGCACGCTGCTCCAGGCGCCTGCAGCACTGGCCCCTGCAACGGATGGTGCTGGGATGCAGGATGCCAGTATAAACTTTTCTCTCACCTGGGTCCCAGCAGGCTCCCTCCAATGGCCCAGCCCTCTGCAATAGGAAAGGGGTGGATTGGGAAAAAGAAAAACAGCAAAAGCCCAGCAAGACCAGAAAGCAAGAGTCGTTCTCTGCGTTAGTGAGATGTATGGAGCCAGAACATAGCTGAAACAGCAGGAAAACATCCACAGCCAAAACTCCATGTCTGGGTTCCCAGGGGAGCAAGAAGTTAAACATTTATGGCAGCACGAAGAAGACATGACATTTACTGAATAATAAACTGCAAACATGTCTGTTAATGCAGCTTTTTGGGACCTCCTCACTGTCAAACACTTAACCCCAGCAAGGGAAACACCAGAACACAAACAATCCCCGTGCCTGCCTGTGAGCAGGCAGTTCATGGTGGGGCTGGTGCTTTTTTATTTATTTAAAGTTAGAGGCAAGGGAGCTCTGTCAAGATAAACAGCCCACGACCTTGCTCAGAGGCTTCAGATCTGCTCATCTGAAGGGATACAATTAAATCCTGAGCAATTGGGCTAAAACTTTAACCTGCCAAGACTGTAGCTGTTCCATTTTTAATCAATCTGATTTCATTCAATAAAATGCTCATTAAGGCAATTAATGAGAGCTTGGTGTCACAAGCCATCAAACATGACTGGGAGTTTCCACTTGGTGGTCAAGGCATTGATCAGTGAGTCAAGTCATCAGCGCGAGAGAGTCAATGTGCTGAGCAGGAGAACATTACCTGGTTTTGGGGGAGGTTGTTAGCCACTCCTCATGCTTTTCAAACGTTATTAAATAAGCTGCAATTTCCTGAAAGAGAAACGCAGAAAGAAAACAGAGTTACTTGCATGGCTGTGCTGGGAGCTGGAAAGTTTTATAACAGACACGGAGCCGCCTACCCCGGGCCAGGCTGCAGCTGAAATCGGGTTTTGACTGACAGAGCGCGCGCGGTAAAAGTTCACATCCACGCCACCAAGGCCAGGCTTAAACAGGACAACGAAGAGATGCAAATGAGGAAAGGCATTAACATTTTCCAGCACAGAAAATTTGCTGGTAACTGTGGTGACCATGGCATCGCCGCGAGCCCGGCGTGACGTCAGGAAGCAAAGGGGAGGGTAGCGACAATACGGACACAGGGAGCTAAATAAAATATTTATAAATAGAACAGCATCACTGCAGAGAGAATTACTGAATTATTAATCGTTGCCATAAAAAGCCAGCGGGTGACATCAACCTAAGTCATTGCTCCCACTTGCAGGAATGATACGGGCGATTACTTCCAGATCAGAACTGATTTGTTTGCAGGAAATTATCGGCGCCGGCGAGATAATTCACGACAGTGCCTGTAAACAGGCCTGAGGAACACGGGACAGACGTTCATCCATTTCCTGGGTACAAACCCGGGGTGGTCACAAGGTGGCAACTGTCACCACACCAGCAGTGTCCCGACATCTAGAGATGGCCACAGATTCCTGGGACTGTGCTGAAAATAAGCCCGCCCGATATACTCAGAAAAATGTACGGTTTTGATGGTTGTCTTCCAAAAATTGCCTCCCAGATCTCTGAGAGGGACCTGAATAGCAAAAGCTGCACAAGTGAGGTCAGTGAAGCTGCCTTCAATGTACAAATGCCTCATATCAGACCCCCAAACCATGTGCAGTAACATCTCCAGAGCCACTGCAGCAGAAGTGTCCCCAGGCTGTATCTCCCAACAGCAGAACACACGCCAGCACCAGGGCTTTCCACCAGGAGAGGGGTTTTCATTATTTTTTTTTTAGCTAGCTCTATATAAGGGCTGTCGCTTACAGTACCAAAGCTAAAAACCCCCACAATGCTCTCCAACCAGCTGGCCCAAGCATCTGCTAGAGCCACAAAACGCAATTATATTACTCCCAAACGAGACGTAAAAATATCTTGTTTCCAATACTCTTGGTTTTAAGACTCATACTTAATATCCTCTGGGCATTGCGGCGGTGCCAGATCTCCGTGTTATGTACTTTATTAGAGCTGTGTGAATGTCATATTAATGACTCCTGACCAGCATGTTTACACTGCAAATAAATTCTCCTGGAATCCATCGACGCACCCCTTGTTTCCCAAGCCAGTCTCTGCAGGTTTAAGGGATCCCCATACAAGGAGATGATGAAGCAGTGGCATGGAGCTCAAAAAACTCCTCTTTTTAATTTCTGGCTAATGGCTGAATAAAATTCAGTATCAAAGTAAGCCAGTGCAGACCTCTACCACCACCACTGATGACCTTCCCAATCCTCACAATTTCATAGCAGCTGCAGCTGAATCAGATGCAAGTGCTGAAATCCGGACGCTGCATGGCCAAAAAGGTCTGATCCCAGATTCCCAACAGGCCAAAACCACCAAAGAACTCTGTAACTAAAATTCTTCAGAAAATACAAAAAAAGATCTCTGGGGTTTTTTAAAGCCAGTGCAGTAATTCCACCAAAAGTGCTGCAATCAGCAGAGTTCTATTCCCAACCCATCCCACGTTATGTGTCCTCAGCTCACTAGCTACAAACCAGGTTCACCTCATGCTGTACAGTGAGATGAGCTCTGGCGAGACTGAGGAACACTTGGGAGCTCCCTGCACATCCTCCCCAGCACCAGGCAAGCAGGTATTTACAGAAACAAACCCCTTCAATGCCGAGACGGTTTGGCGGGTTCAGATTAGTCTGGGATTTTGCCTATTCCTACTAAAAATCAACTGCTGTCAGGAGAATTAAGCCATTTTTAACCTTTGTGGCTGAACAAATACATTGCTATGGCACAGAAACCCAAAGTATGTCAGGTGAAGGAACTCAACCTTACCCACGGCTCATTCACTCTGCTCCTTCCTGCCGGCCCATGCCAGGCACATGTGAAATCCTAATCCCAAACCGTCACCAACTGGAGGAGCTGCAGCAACGAGAGGCTCCCGTGTGAGGCAGAAGATGGGTTTCCACACTGCCGGCCTGGCCCGCTCACGTTTGGGCAGAGGAAAGGCCAAGCTGCCAGTCAGTGCCACAGATACACACTGGAGAAGGAGGATGCACTTCTCTGCTGCCAAACCCCCTTGAACCCCATTCCTTATATATTCTGCTTTCTGTAACTACAGCTTTGTGTCAGCTGTGCAGAGGAAAGTGCTCAGCCCAGCACCGGTGCTTGACCAGAGGTTTGCAGGAGATGCCTCTGCCCAGTGGCGCCCTGTCTGCATGGTGGGGCATGAGCAGGGCTGCTGAGGCAGGGCTGGGGTTCAGCAGCTGCATGATCCAAGCACCCTGCTGTCACACCAACACCGTTTTTCCCTTTGAAAAAAGAGGGAAGAAATAGATTTATCACCAGAAGACACAAAGTCATTAAATAATTAAAAACAAAACTATGGGCACAATAAAAGCCCTCTGATAAAACCCTGCATTTTAATGCGTGTTAATTCCCCTAATGATTCATTCTGTGTCTCACAGGGTCAAATCAATGTCCTCACAAAAAAATCCAATTACATCCCATTCATCGTATCTTTGGAGCAAGGCTATTGTTTGCTTTTGTCTCCTATCAAACCCTTTTCCCATTGCTTCTTGCCCGAGACTACAAACAAAAGGCAGCATGGCACCAGCAAGGTCAGACGAGACAGAGCCGGCTCTGAAACCCCAGCTGGTCCTGGCTCCTCTGTGATTGCACAGCAAGTGACGGAAATCAAGGGATGCGCGCACGCGACACAAACGCTCAGCCTCGTCACCAGCGAGTCCCCCTGCAGCACCACTCAAGCCAGGTGGCACTGGGTGGACCCCAAGGTCACCCAAGTTAATCTCCATGGGCACGGGCACCACACATCATGGGCAGCAGCCCCTGTGCCAGGATGTCCCACCCAGACCCACATCCCCTCTATCCCAGCTTGGAAATTAGTGTCAGCATAAAATGAGCAAGCATTGCCGGGAAAGGGTGAACCACTGAAAGCTGTGTGGATCCAGCTCCACTTCTGAGTGTGTCGGCCAATCCCAGGGCAATGCTCAGCATGTGCCTTTCCCTCTCTGTGAGTGCCTGCAGGACTGAGCCCAACGCTCACAGGACGCTGCTGAGGAAAACAGGCTTGATTGACCAGCTCAGGGAATCACCCCATAAAGCAATGAGATTATTGAACATTCAAATCACTCGAGTTATGTTTTATCCTAAACTTGGTCAGATAATTCTGTGGTTTAGTTTAGACTTGGTTGCTCGGGCTGAAAGCCTTTTATCTAAGTGCGTATTTATTTTTATTTTGCACTTCCCTGTTTGTTTAGATTATTAGTTTGAATGCACCAGGGAGCCACCAGCTGGGAAGCCCAGCGAGCTGCATGAGAGAGGACACACATAAATCCACCATCTCCAGACAACTGCCACCAAGGACGTTCCCATTGCTCCCTCAGCCTCATGCCAGCGTGGCATCGCTCAGCCTGCTGTTCCCAGCTCAAGCACCGTGGCAGAGCCGCCACACGCTCCCCACCCAATGCTACGTGACTGCAGCTCCTCAGACGCTTCAATATTTAATGTCAGCACATAACGGCCCAGAGCTGTGGCACATGGGCGACCTGATCTCACCCACCATGTCCCAGCCGCCGCGGTGAGGACGAGTGGCAGCGCCACAGCCAGTGGCGCAGGGACAGGGACAGCAGGGCAGAAGAAGCTCCCTTGGAGCACTCAGTGCTGCCCAGCAGCTGCTGCAAAAGCTGCTCGTCTTCATACACAGGAGCCGGAGAGGACATGGCCACAAATCACAGAACAGACCGACAGGCAGGGATCCGGTACCGGCGGGGTCAGAGAGGCCCATGACCCATCGTGCATACAGGAAAAGCTGCCAACTCTGCTCTGAGCTGAAGGGCTTCCAGTGAACACACACATTTTTTGGAAGAAAAAGAGTAAGTAATAAAAAACTCTGAAATTGACAATCAATGGGTTCCCTAAAGCCACAGATTGAGCGTTGGCTCCTTCCTCTGAACTGAACCCCCTCCAGGTCATCCTGCATCACCACAAGGTATCAGCAATTCCCACCTGACCTCTCAAAAGAAAAAGAGAAACTGCAAGGGAGAAGGATTGCAGGGTTCCCTGGGCCAGGCAGCTCTGGTCACCATCTGGTCTCAAAGCAACATGTTATTCATTAAAAAAAAAGTCTGAATTTCAAGTTATTACTTTGTATGAATTATACACGTCTGAATTAATAAGCCTGAATCTATGCATGTGTTAGGAGAAAGCAGAAGAGTTTGTACTCATCCCTAGATTTAGACCACAGAGCTAATAAAGCTGCGATCTCTTAAGCAAGCACGTTTATTCTCTTAGGAATTCACCACGTCCTCTCTGCTATAAAGACAAATTCCAGTCCATCACTTCCTTATCGTCCTTCTGCTCTGAAATGAAAATCAAAATTCACGTTGACTGTGGACCATCTTCTCAGCTGAGATTGAGCCATTTTCATTTTCTACCCATTCCCACTCTCAAAGCCATTAATATTCTGAATATCGCAACAATAAACTGCTCCAAACACCACACAGAGTGGGCTCACACCACCTTGTTCAGCATCATGGGAATAAAAAATCCCAATCCCATTGCATTTGTCCAGTTGTTTGGCCTAAACCAGCAACACTATCAAAGGGATATTGCTCATGAGCTGGGTGAAACAAGGAGAAGGGCAAAGCAGGGACAGGAGGCTCAGGTGACTGTGGGCTGACAACACCTGTCAGCGACAAAACACTCCTACACCAAAACGTTTCACTGCCATTGCAGGCAGGACTTGGTTTGGTCTTTAGGCGTTAACTGTCTGCAACTTCTCAAAGCAGAAACATTGATCTGACTCTGCTGAGGCTGAGAAGGGGATAAAGCTCAAATATTTCTGCTGTTTTGCTGACAATCTGTGTCAGCAGCACAAGCTGTGGCTGGGGGTTGGAGGTTGCCCAGCGCTGACCAGCCAGAGCACATGTCAGGACGGACTTGCACAGATTTGGTTTTCCAACTCATGCCATGAATTTCCTGCCAAGTGAAAAGGCACTTATTCATACTTGTGAAAATACCATGGACTAGCTTAAGCCAGACCCCTGGTCTGTTACCCTAATGGATGAGAAATCCACCATTTTGGGGCCCAAAGTGTTGCCTTCCCTTGGTTTGCAGAGAGCAGGAGACAGCCAACAGCCCACTGGCTGCTGCTGACCCCCATGCCCAGCCAGCCTGGCTGAGCTCATCTCTGCAGGAAAAGGCCTGAGGGCAGCCCTGGCAGCACTGTCTGGTGCCACAGGACAGTAAAGCCACCGAGTGGGAAATGGCTGTGGTCTGGGAGATGCTCTCCTTGATTCCCTGCATGGCAGTAAGCGGCGGGATCGCAGGAGGGGGGACGTTTTCATTAATAATAGTGTCTCGCCAACCATCTGCTAAAGGTCCACACTATTAATTTAACAGGAAAAAAATGGAATAGATTACTCTACAGTTTTCAATTAAAGTACATGATGTCTTCAAACTGCAACCTTAATTAGATATTATAGGGTGACATTTAGGAATCCCGAGCTGTGATGGCTGATCAAGTCATCTGACTGCGACGGTGTTCCGCAGCACTGCTGGGGCCTCGTGCACCCAGCACCATCAGGAGAGCTGTCTGTCCTCAGATTCCAGTGCTGGAGCAGCTCAGACACACTCCTGGGGTTAAAGGAGCACAAGGGTGAAACCCATGGCAGCCTTGGCTCAACAAAAAGCAACCGCAAATTGGAGAGATACAGTCCCAAAGAAAACTTATGGAGAGGAGCAGAAGAAAGGGGAAAAAAAGTAAACAAAGGAAAAAAAAACCAGAAGTAGCAAATGGCCAACTCAAACACTTTCTTTTCAGGGTTAAACCTGGTATGAAAAAACTAGATTTGGACAAGAAATAATTTTCTCTAAAACACATGAAAAGGAGAAGGAAAAAAAACCCAATCAAGAGCACAAGTAGTGACTAACAGGCACCAGAGCTGAACGAGATCTGCTCAGCTCCTTCACCTGCCAAACACACGGACAAGAGCAAACTGAGACACGCAGTGGGCCTTTAGAACAGCAGGAGCATAACTGGGCACAACCCCCCCAGCCATGGCTGCCCTGAACCACTTGGAAGCGCCGTTAGTCACAAGTAAGAGCAAAGTCAGCCCTTGCATCAGCCTGTGCCTAATAGGATTAGGATGGATTTTGTCTTCCATTTAGGCCCCACACTGAGGGACAGTTAGTAAAACAGAGCAGTAACAAATAACACCCAGTGCTGAGTTACTGGAAAACGCCCACAGGTCATTATGTGATTTTTTTTTTTCTTTTAAATGACCTTGGACTAAACCCTGTGATTTAAAGAACCATGAACACTGGCATTCTGTTGGCACTGCTGGTTCAGTTCACTTGTCCTCTGCAGCCTGAAAGAGTCAAACATGCAGTGGGGAAAAAAAAGAAAATTCACTAAGATCCCTGTGTTTACAATGCATTAATTACAGCATAATAGCAAAAACCTCAATAATCTTACACAATTCGAACAGTCACGTGGCTTGAAGATGCCGAAGCGCATTCCCCCGCTCCAGACTGGGCATGCACCATCAGAGATGCTGCCCTGCTCTCAACTCCCACAGAAGCCAAGAGGAACACAGAATTTTCTGCAGCTCTCGTCTACCAAATGGCAAAGTCCAACTGCATGATGGGGGATGGAGCAGATCCCCTGTGAACCTGCCCACGCTGTGGCCTCCCCCCAGCCCAGCCAGTCCCTCCTGCCATGGGGGGACACACCAGCCCTGCTCTAGGCAGCGGGGCCGCTGTGCCCAACAAGGTGAGAACACCAGTGCCTGCTCCATTCCCCTTCTCTTGCATGGAGACAACAGCAAGCCCTTCCAAAGCCCTTCCAATGTAAGGATCATTAAAAGGGAAATACCCCTAGAAATTGCCCCTTTCTGCATATTCCTCGCTCCCATATGCCCTGACATCATAATGTGCCACAGTCCTGCAGAACTGTCTTTTCAGCATGTTTTTGCATTATGCCTAATTCTGTCAGAGTTTTTCAGTCCCACGTTAACGATAGCTCAATGCAGTCAGATATAAATCTGGCTTAAGAGACTCTCACCAGGAATTCATTTAAAACTGTAAATGTTAAAAGATTCTGTTGCTGATTTATGGCATTTTCTTATTTCAAACAGAATTAAAATCCTTCTTAAAAGATACATATTCAATCACGATAAAAGCTACATTCAAATGATGCTGCTGGTCAGACTGAGAGCCACAAAGCACAGAAATCTGGGAATAGCAGGGGAATCCAGGAACAGCAGAGACTGGGAGATTTTACTGGTTCAACCAATGCTCTGCTGTCATGCCACCACCTCAGTCTCACATCTTAATTGGTGCAAAAGGGAGTCCTGGATGCTGCTGCTTTCATGCTCCATCTATCCCACTCCAGCCCAAGCACAAGAATCTCTTTTTTTGAAGATCCAGCTGAACAGAGGAGCTGCTGCACCTGAAGTCATTACTGAATGGGTTTATTCGTTTTCCATTGTTTACACTGAAGGCTCTCCCAGCTCTGTCAACACCACACAAGTGTCCTGTATCATTGTGCAAACAATATTTAGTGTTAAAAAAAAATTACCAATGCTACTCATTATCATCATTCCTATAAGAATTGTTCATGTTTTGCATTGGTGAACAGGGAACATGGTGGAGCCTCGAGTCGCACAGCACAGCCCTGTACCCAAGCATGGCCAGGCTGATGAAAACTCAGTGTTTGGAATGAACCTGTGCAGCACCAGTACAATTCACAAAGGGGTTTTAAGCATTCAAGATGCCAAAAGAACCACAGTCTATGAGAGGCTCATGGCTTCTGGCTGTCCTTCCTGGAGGCACATCGCCCGACCTGTCCAGGAGTCCCTAATCTCATGCTGCTCCACTGAAATAAAAAGTCTAAATGGAAGGACCAATATCAAATACAAGAGTAAACAAGTAGAAGCAGCCAGAACAAGCATTATTCAGGTATTTATATAATTAATTGTTCATTATTCAGAAGGCACAGAGCCATTAGCAGAAAGCCAGGACTCTCTGCACTGTACTGCGGGAGATGCCTCCGACACCTCAGAGAGTGGTTCTGTCCCAGGCCCAGCTCAGGCACAAGCCAGTCGTTCCGATGTCCCCAGCTCTTGGCTGGTGCTTCTGGGTTGGTCGCTTTTGGTGAGATTTTTTGTTTTAGGGTGTTTCTCCCCCAAATCTTCCCCGATAAATTCAGAATCACAGAATATTCTGAGTTGGAAGAGACCCACAAGGATCATCAAGTCAAACTCGTAACTAAATGACCTATATGGGGATTGAACCTGTGACCTTGGCATTATTCACACCGTGCTTTAACCTAATGAGCTGATCTCAGGGTCACTTTGATGGATTCTCCACAAAATCGGGAACAACAAGTCCAGTTTCTGGAGGCAGCTCCCAAGTGCTGATCAGCTCCAGTGAACTCAAAATGCTCACAGCTGTCATCAAACCATCCTCTTTTCTGTGGGGGCAGGAAAGGGGAAATATTTCTGTCCCACATCAGGATCTAGCCATGACGATTAACCAGGGCCCATGGCCCAGGGGCACAGCATGTCTGCCCCCAAAGTGGCTGGCAGTTGCCAGCTGGCTCCCATCTGTGGAAACTGCCCCTCTGGCCTGGAATTATCATAAGTGTTGGCACTGAAAGGAAACAACCATAAAACCAGAGCAGCATCGGGGAACTGTAAATTCTTTGTGAGCCATTTTCAGACTTCTAAAAGTTTAGTTAATCCTTGCTTTTGAGAAAATATATAAGAAAAAAAGTACAAGGGAAAAAATGACCAGAAAAAAGGATGTTGTTTATGCGAAAGAGCTGTTTCCCATTCTGAGCAGTGCCAGGCCAGCAAACTGCCCAAACTGTCCTGGATTCCCTGCATTTCTCCCTGGAAAGGGGTTGACTAGAAGGCTAGTGAAAGGCAGGGCCGATGCCATGTCACTCCTGTGACCTCTGGACTGCCAGCAACACGGAACATCGCTGCAGGGTGTGCTGGGGCTGCTGTGTCCTTTCTCATGGAGAAGAGCGGACAGAGAGCACAGATGCTGCTTTCCAAAGCTTAAGCATCACAGGCGATTTCATGCTCTTTATATTTCTAAGTGGTTGATTTTTGGGTTTGTTTTTTTTTTAAATAATCATAAATCCCAAGATCTGCTCCCAGGGCAGGAGCCCTTTGGCTCTGTGCTCAGCCAGGGAAGGGAACGTGGCTGCCAGTGGCTGCTGCAGGTGTTATTTTTAGCGCGACAGCTATTTACCAGCTCCATTCCCAGAGGGAATTCAGGGAGTAAAAGGGATGCTGATGCATTTCTTACTAAATATAGAAAAGGGGTCGAGCCACCACACGCAGCCTGGCTGCAGCTTCCTGCTCCCACCGGGATGTGGCCTCAGTGAGGGGGATGTGGCCCCAGTGGTACCTGACGCCGCGGTGGGGCCGCCCCGGCACAGGCTCCCCATTCACCACATTCTAACCTTCAAGCTGGTGTTTGGTAAAAGCTTTTTAAAAGCAGCTCTTATAACTAATTGGCTTCACTTTGAAGCCCTGATCCTGTAATGAATGGCTCCCGAAATCAAACAAAGCATTTTCAACGCCAACAAAATTGCCTGTTATGAAAGCAGAACATTTTTGGGGTAATATTGACTTTAACGCTCTGTCAAGGCACATTGACAGCAGGATGAAAACAGCCCTCCCTCTGCTCAGGCAGCGCAAATCTGGCTGCTGAGAGGGGACCCTGAACACTCATGCCAGGCTGTGCTTCACATCCCCAGGAGTGGGCTCATTTCATATTAGTTAAAAAATATATACTTTTAAAAAAATTAAAATCTTGCTGATCAAAGAAAGGGATGTGTTTCAAAATTACTCTGCTCTTCTCTGGTTTTAAGCCTTTAAAGTTCTGGAGAGGCAATTTTGACATCCAGGAGCTCTGCAGCCCCAGACAGATGGGGATTCCTGGTCAAACTCCTTTTATATTTCCTTCATTGCTTCATATTTACGAACGACCCAGAAGCGAGCAGCGTGAAGGTGCCACTTGAACATGAAAACCAGCCCAGAGCCCTGAACAAACTGCAAACTGGGCAAATGACTGACACGACACAGAGTGCGTGGGACGCAAAAACCACAAAGTAACGGGGACTGGAAGAGCAAGATGCATTATTCATCCAGCCTGTGAGGGTCAGCATTAATGGCATCACCACTGGGTAAGTGAGGGCATCAGAGCATCAGGGCACAGCACGATGAACACCTTGGATGTACCTGCATCACCGTGAGCCACACTGGTCACCCCAGATCCACTCTGTGCTCCCCAGGGCTCCTGCTCTGGGCAACCACCCAAGCCCTACCCATGGGATACAGAAAGACCTAAATATCTGTAAATCTATAAATCTATATACAGATGCTCAAACACACACTCCTTGGGACACTTCATTTCCCTCTACAGTTTCCTCAAGGGCGACCACTTACAGAGCAGAAGAAAAAGAGTTTAATGAATTAAAGTGCACTTAAGTTAGGGAACACTAATGAAGTCACGCCTTAATTGGGTATAATTGAGAATCCAATGCTGCCACTGTTTGGATTATGAACTGCAATTTCTGGTCACATGGAAATTAGCAGCTACCTCCTCCCGGAGCAACCTGCTGAGAATGAAGTGCTGGTCACTCAACACCTGTTACAGCTCTCTCTGTTTCTAAGGGGAAAAGCACCAAGGTTCCCTCCTTATTTCCCATTCCTGAGGTTTTCACCGCCTTACTTGGCCCTGATTTACCCAGCAACCATCTGACAGCAGTGCCAGCTCAGGGATGCCGCTCTCGAGGACACCACAGGCAGGCTCAGCCTCCCAAAGGGCAGCCCAGCCACGACTCCAGAGGGGCCAGCAGTGCCAAACATGCCGGGCGCACAGGGATGGTATCCAGGTGCCAGCATGGCACAAGGGACAGCCTGGCAGGCCCATCCCAGGGATGGGCTTTGTGCCGGTCCCAGCTATGCTCCGGGAGTATTTCAGAACAGGGCAGCTCCTAGGCCCTGAGCATCATGCTGCGAAGAGGAGTCTCTGGCACGTGCAGACAGCTTCTTGTCTGCACTTAAAACACTATTTGATTTAAAAAAAAAAGAAAAAAGAAAAAGGAAACAAATCGTGTTTTGTGGACTGGGAGCATCAAGAGCAGAAAGGCAGCAGAAGCGACACTTGCCCGACCCACACTGCCAAGCTGAAAACACTTCGGCTGTGCCTGCACATGCCCTTGCCTTCAGCTGGTGTGGCTCCCGTTTGCTTGGCTCCAAATGGGGAGTAAAAATACCATTTCCTCAGTGCCTACCCTGGAGCACTCCGAGGAGTGGTGAAGGGGAAAGGCTGCACTGTTCCAGATACACAAAGAGTACACAGAAGCAGAAAAACGTCATCCCATCACTTAATGTATGCAAATTATGTTAAATATTTCATTCATTAAATGGCTCAGGTTATTACTGAATTGTACCTTAAGCTGTTCAGAAAGTTCATTCTTCTTGTACTTGCTCAGTAATGTGAAATAACTGACTGAAATGAATATTTTACAGTTTGTGCAGACAGAACATTTATTAACAATTCTTTCCCTCTCAGAGTCCCACTCCTAAGCAGGTTTCAGGCACCGTGTGACTTAAATTATCCAGAGGAAATGAATTTTGGTTTATTTTTAAAAGTTTGGTTTATTCCCAGTTTGGAAGAGCCCAGCAACCTGGGAGGACACAAACACCACCCTGCTGGGAGAGAGGAACAGCCACAGAGCTCTGTCCCAAAAGTCAGCGGGGGGAGCTGGAGGGGAGGAAAGCAGACACAGAATTTGGGGATTTTCCTTACTCTAAGCCCAGACAGCTCCACTGTTCGCAGGGAAACAGCTCCTGCAATAGCCCATAACGTGCCACGAGTCCTCCGGGATTTCATACGAGTAATGTGAAGTGACAGGGCTCTGGCTCCCGCCGTCCCCGGTCCCCACCATCCCCAGGCCAGCCAGACAAGGGGGAAGGGGCCACTACAGGCAGCTCCAGCTGCTTCCAGCCTCACCAACAGCCCAGGCAGCAGCATCCTCCCCCATGGTGGCAAGGTCATCACCAGTTCCAATTAAGGGAGCAGGTCCCAATTAACCCACCAGTACATTCCAGCAGTTCCCAGCCCCACAGCCCAGCACACAGATCCCCCTCCTTGGGGCGAGGGCAGGACACAGCATACCCCAACATATGCCCAGAAGACTGGCATCACACAGGCAGCAGCCTGAGGAGTAACCCAGGCATCCTCCACCACCCTCCATGGCACCGCCTCCCACCACGTCTCCAGATGACTTTCCCTTTCGCACGCCATGGGCAGCTCCCAGGGAAAACCCACTGGGCTTCAACCCAGCTCCTAACACAGTGTGGCAGCCACGTCTCTATGAACTTCCAGGCTTAGAGAAGACAGATGGATAAAAATAATTATCACTGGAATGGTGGCTCTAGCATCTAAGTCAGTCCCTGGTCAGTGACCTGGGAAAGGCAGCTCCCTCTGGCAGGAGCGCGTTCCCGGGACGGAGGTTTACAGCCTCAGCCGAGCAGACACCCTGCAATGTCTCATCAATCTCGGCTGGGAAAAACCTTTCCATTTCCAACGGGAATATGCAAACCAGGCTCTGCACTGTAAATCTTCCTTTGCGGCGCTAAGGAGATAAGTAGGACCTATTAACCTCCCATGTTATTTCCAACTTCATTATTGGAGCTGACATAGGGAGAGCACACGGTGACGGCTCTTTTTGGCAGAGTGCATGTAAATCGCTTTCTCAAAGGAAATTACTTCTCTGGGCTGAATGTTATTAATCTAAATTCTCCCTTAGTCAAATTGTTGCCTGTAATAAATAATGGAACAGGTTGCTACGCTCATCTCCGAGGGCATCCTAATCCAGCTGTAGGTTTTCCCCTCAATTTGAAGGAGCTCCTCTGTGAGAGCAGCCTTCACCCAAGGATGGGACCATCCACCCCAACACCACCCAGTGCACCAGTGAGCACCCTGTGATTTCACAATGAAAATGTATTTTGGCACTGCCAGCATCACCTGATCCAGCAGTAAAGTGTGAGCAGGGCCTGCTGAGGCTGGGGAAGGGACACAGGGCATGTCCTTTTCCTGCACCATGATGTGGTGGCCTCCCATGGCCAACATCTTTCATGGCTGGTGCTTCATTTATGTGAGCTCTGGTACTGTTAAAGCAGCTCAACTTACAGTGCTTAGGAGTTTATGCTCTTTTCCAGTGGATATACACTTCATATCCTCCTTGTGCAACTAATAAACCCTGGAGTTTAGGCACAAACAGATCAAAAACCCCATAAAAACCAGATCCAAACCCAAACTGAACTTTGCCAGAGATGCAGGTAGGAATTTTATTTGCATGGTATTCGTTCCTTTCATTGAAAACCAGCTCCTTGCCAGTAAAGATTTTCACAGAAATCCTCAGAGAACACCTGTCCACAAAAAGCTACGATCCCTTCTGCTCAAAGGCACACCCCAGGTACAGAGCGGATTCAGAACACTATAAATCCAGTGGCACACACAGCCCTTCTCCTCATTTGTTACCAGCCAAGTGTGAAAATGTTAATGAAGGCAGCTGTAATAATCTACGGGAATTTCCCAATTAAGATTTCGTGCACGTCCGCCAGCTCCCGCTCCAGCGCAGCCCTTGAGCGTTCCCCCTTCCACCCAATAGCAGCCATAATTGCTGGGTTCCATCCAGGCACCCTCACCCAGCCACCCCGATGAGGGAAACCACTGCCACTCTATTAACTCCCAACTTCTATTGCATGTATTCCTAGAAGAAAATGAATGCAGAGAGATTTTAAGTGTGTACCTACCCCCCTACACGACTATGTTTGAAATATAACATGCTGACAGCACTGAGTCAGGCAATACCATGGCAGCCACTTTTACTGAAAAAGAAAAAAAAAAAATTAAAATTAAGTTTTGGGGGTGGCTTATGGCAGCCCTGGCTCTTGGGAAGCTGATGCCTTCCTGGTTCAGCAAGGCGAACCCTGGGAGCCTGTCTGGGTGTTGGGAGCACATCTCTCTCCTGGCAGAGCAGAAGGGAAAGAGACTCCATGATAAAATGGAGGCATCCTCGCAAATAAATTACTTTTCTACCACAGTCGTGTGATTTTTAATTTTCCTCTAATTTCAGGACTGCAGCACTGATATAAAACCCCTCTAAGTGTTTTAGGGAGATGGTAATGGTCCTATACTAAAATAATTCAACCAACACTATAATTTTAGTACCACTATCAAAATGAAATAATGGCTGTTTACTGTGTTACACCTTTCAAATGACCTTCATTTGAATACAAATTGTGGCTCCAAACTCCAAAAGCCGCTCCATTTCAGGAGGCAGCAAATTGAGGATGTTTACCCGGGGTTTACTCTGCCAGCAGATTCCTCAGCATAACCACAAAGGCCAAATGGTTTCGAGGGGTTCTTTTCCTCTGGAGTTGCCTAAGACTAGCCTAAAGGACCCACCTGGATCTGACGAGAAGCCCGAGCCACTTCACTCTGCTCCAAGCACGATGGGAATTGCGCATTCTGTTTTACGTGGAAATACTTATTGGTGATGAAACTGTTGACTCGCAGCTCACTCCCTCCCAACCACTTCACCCCGGACAAAGAACAAAGATTACTCTGCCAATAATCAAGTACCCAGACGAGAGGAAGAGGTGGATGGGTCCCATCTCAATCTGGGCCTTGAAAAACACTTTATTTGATTTTATTTTTTTAAGGTTAGGCTCTGTCTGCCCATCATGGGCTCTCGCATTGGTTTTGGGGACCCCATGCAGCCACCTCTGGCCCAGAGAAGCTGTGGGTGCCCAGGCTGTGGGGAGCCCCTTGGCACAGACCCGGGCAGCCGTATAGGTGCTGTTCCCAGCTCCCGGGGCTGTGTGGCATTCGCAGCTCAGCCCACGCAGCCAGAGCGGGGGCAGTCACAGGCAAGGATCTGCAGAAAAAATTTCACTACAGACATTTGCTGATATTCACTCATCCACCTGGGAACCCCAGTCTATCACCAGCTATTCCACTCTAATAATGAATTTCTGCCCTTTCATCAACATTAGTCAGAACAAGCTCTGAGAAAATTCCCATTTGGTGCCTGGAATATAACAGAAAACATTGACATGAATGGCAGAAAGCAAAGCCAAGTAGTGTGCCCAGCTGAAAGGCAGCACAAGCTACCACCACCCCAATCTGAGCCCTTCCAAGACCATTCATAAGCGGGGTAAAAAAGTATGATTAAAAAAAACAGTTTCTCTCTAAGGGGCCAGAAGCTGTGCTACAAACTCCCTTCTTGTGGGCACTGAAGGGCCATGATCCCACAAGGATACTCCATGCTCAGGCACACTTCCTCCTCTTGCCCAGTTCCCAAACAAACCAATGGTGATCCAGGCACCAGGCTGAGCGCTGCTTTTGCTGCTGCTCACAACAAAAGTGCTAGAGTGGGAAAATCCCACATGCCGAAAATACGGAGCGTCTGTAAACACTCCCGTTCCGAGACACCTACGTGTAATTACTCACGACGAGTGAGGAGGAGGAAGAAAAACCCACTTCTTGTTTTTAATTCTTTTCTCTGTGCATAGAAGCTATTGCAAGAGAAGCCCCAGCCAGCCAACATCTCTGAAGGGGAAGAGCAGCACGTGGCCACAACAGGTGGACTAAGGGCAACAGTGTTTTGACAGCAGTTGCCATTTTGGGGCAGGAGAAAGGGAAATCCCTTCTGTAAAGGATGACCTCTGCCTTTCCCCAGAGCTGCCTTTCCTTGGCAGATGCAGCCCTCTCAAGGGCAGACCCAAGCCAGCAGTAGATGTCCCAGCTGGAGATCCTGACCCAACACCAGCCTCCACTACAGTGACATGTGGAGAAACAAAAGGGGTTTAAACAATAGGTGTTGTAAAAAACATCTGAAAACAAGACAAATTAGTCATCAAAAATTAATTTTGGAAAATTACAGTCTTGCTAATAGACACTGTCGTGACTTTTCAGGCAGGAGGGAGGAAGGGGACTCAAAACACATTTTACTGTATTTCAAAAACTGAAGAGGTAGATACCCACGCCTTTGGAAGCCTGTGTTCCTCTGTGCCATCCCAGTGCTGGCAGCATGGCCCCTTACGGTGAGGTGCCAAACAATGCGACCAGGGCAGGTGAGCACCTGCAACCCTGCGCCGAAACCCCCACCATGAACCTGCCCATGGGATGCTCCAGCATTATATTCATGCGCTCAACAGCGAGGACTATGCCAAAATACTCAAGGTCAAGAGACCAGCATGGCTCGAAGCAATCTGCACCTCTTAAAACAGTGACAAATATGTTATTTAATTTTAATGAGCTTTTTTGCATCTCCAATCTAATTACAGCATTATCAAGCACTGCTCCGAACTGCAGGTGGCTGCTCATTACTTGGGGTAAGGCTGTCACAAGCATTTTTCATGAATACTAAAAACTGCCTCATTTCACCACCCGCTCCAAAATATCCCCAGCTGATAGCTCCACTTCTGAACGTGGGGTTTGATGTGGTTAAGAGAGAGCAGCGCCCACAAGCACAGCTCTATGCGCCTGCCCAGGACCTCCGGCCAAAACCCCCAGGGGAAACGTCATCCACCAAAACAAATGAGTTTTAGTGTGCAAGATATTCGTGCCAGAAGTGTCCCCCAAAAACAAACATCTCCCTATTCTGCACAGCAGTGAGGACACCCTGTGACAGGGCACTGAGGAAAACCCCTCACTTCCAGATGGCTTCTATTTTTTGCTTTCAACTAAGCGGGTTTTTTAAATCATTATTAAAAACAAGGAAAACTCCAATATCAAAAGCATTTTGGCAAGATCAAAATTCTTCAGTTTTCCTCCTAAGCTTTGCAAAAAATTAGATTTTTCTGTTCCTTTTTGGTCAATTCCTTTGACCACCTCTCCTCATGGACTGCTGTTTACTCCATGCAGCACAAAGCTGCTGGAGCTCACATCCAAAAGGCTCAGTAACCAGCAAGAATCAGATATTTTAATCCTCCTCAAATCCCCTTTTCCCTGCACGGTTTGGTGAGCAGAGGCAACAAACAAGTGATAACAAAACCCCAACAGCAGCTTTTTCTCTTACAAAGCAGGGAAGCAAGCAGGACACCCCCCCCTCAACAACCCCAAATCCTCATCCCTCAGGGGGAGGGAGTTGCCCAGCTCACCCTTGGATTGCCTTTTCTCCCCCCAAAAAACCTGGTCCGGCTGGTGGCAGCCCACAGGTCTGCCTGACCAGGAGCACTCACTGGCATCCAGGGGGACATGGGAGTGATGGCAGGGGACCGAGGGCTGAGAGAACACCAGGCTCTGCACCACAGGGACGCCCCAGGAAAGGGAGAGCATCCCGGGTAGGCTCCGGGCTTGTCCCAGTTCCCTCGGCAGCCTCATCAGTGCTCACTGATGGCAGCTGGGAGAGGCCGCGGCACCTGGGGCTGAGGCAGCTGGGCAGCAGCACCTGGGCCACCTCCCACACGCCAAGTATGCACGCGTGTATCCGCGTATGCACGTGTGTATGTGTGCGCCCATGTGTTTATCTGTGCATGCACGAGTGTATCTATGTTCTGGCATGTATCTCTATGCGTGCACGTCCATGTCACTGCACACACGACACACACACGGCAGAGATGCCCAGAGCACCGCAGCTCCGTGTAACACCGGCACACGTGAACGCTGGCGGAGCCGCGGTTCGTTCCCGGCGCCGCTGCGGCAGTCCCGGCGTGTCCCCCTGACCTTGCTGCAAACCGCAGCGGCCTTTGGGACGCGGGATCGCAGCCGCACGGCTGTGGGAGCGGACGGGCCCGCACGCTGGGACGGGGGATGCCACCGGGGACCCCCCACCGCAGGGAGCGGCGAGGCAGAGACAGTGGCCGGCGCTGCGGGGAATTCCAGCTCTGGGCTCGGAGAGCGCGTTCCCTGCGGAGCGGGAGCTGCGGGAGGGCCAGGGATGGGGCAAGGCGGCTGAGCGAGCGTGTGGCGAGACCCGCGTTTGCTCAGCCGGGCCCCGGAGGAGCTCCCGGCTACCCCGGCCGCTTCCTCCGGGCCCCTCTCCACATAAGCACACTGACTTCAGTTAAAGTGTGTGCCAGCTGCAGCCCCGCGACCGGAGCAGGCAGAGACGTGGCGCTGAATGATAATTAAATACATTCGCATCATCTGTCATTTTTTACTGCAGGTGCCGGTGTAATAAATCCGAGCTTGACTCTTCTGTCAGCTGGCAGCGAACATGTTTTAACGCCAAATCCCGGGGGATGAATTCAGAATGGCTTGGCCTTGCACGGGAAGGAGCCGCCTATAACACGCCAAGTGGGTAACGCATACTCGGTTGCTTTCATACTACTTTTATTATTTTGGTGACACGTGTCTGATGTAGCATTTCAATGCACTCCTACAGGGAAGGCAGACATTTCCACCACCGTCTTCCTGCCACACCCCAACCCTCCACCCACAGCCCCGGCTCTGCTCTCCTCAGCCCCCAGCGCTGTCCCAGCATCTTGGTGTGCCTGTGACTTGTTAGGGTTAATTGGGATTTTGGTCAAAGAGGGAAAAAAGTCAAGGGAAAAAGGCAAACAGAAAAAAAATTTGCAAATTAATTTAATTAGAACAATGACAACTCAGAAAATTAAACATTTAAGTTACTATGCTGTAAACCTAATTCATCCCTCTGGTGCACAGTGAAGGAGCAGCTCTGTTTCCCCGTGGATGTATGCAAACTGCTCCCCAGTCATCTTGTGGAGAACAGCAAAACCTTCACTGCGGATACTGCTGGGACACGCCATATGACACCATTTTCCACAGGCATCCACACACCTGTGACGCAGCACCAGCCCCTTAAGTGTACTGACGCTGCAGTAATGAACTGTTCTGGTTTGAAATCGATTTATTATTTTACCAATAGTTTTCTTCTCCTTGCCTTCCGCATATGGCCCAGTTGATGCACAGATTGGGTACAAACCAGGTGCCGCAGGATGCTCCTGCCTCCAAGCTGGCCCCTGTCCCAGGAAGGCCTGGCTACAGGAACCAGTCCCTGCAAGCCCCGGTGGGAAAAGCGTGGAGTGCAAAGGGAGAAGCCAAAACCCCAACAAGAACAATCCTCCCAATTCTCAGTACAGAGCACCGGTGCCTCGGTGTGCCATGGCTGGGGCTTGCCAGCTGCACCCGCTATTTATAACCCTGGCACTTACACAATTACAGCTCGACAACTTACAATACAGGCCTGGAAATCAGAGCAATTTATTTACCCAGCCAAAGCTTTATCAGTGCAGTTGGCTTTCCAATGAGGGAAGTGGTATTTGTGAAGCCCTTCCGTGTAGGTGCCTGTCTGCCTTCAGCAGCCCTGAACAGCGCCTCCGTTCTGGCAGCACAAGCTGGTGGGAAACACGCAGGTAAATCCTTTGGCAGCACTCTCCATCTTCCAGGACTTGCTGCACTTTTAACCTAATAAAGTCCCAATTCTAATTTGAGGCAGAAAATGCATCTCAAGGGGCAAACAGCTGTGGGTCCTGTCCCAAAGTGGGCACAGGTGCCTGTGCTTGCCCCCAGGTGGTTTCTATCCCCATTCACTGTGTGCTCCACCCCTTGCTCGGTTTTGACTTTGTCATGGTATTTTGCCAGCCATACGTGTGTCCTGGAGCCACACGTCTTTTTTAACAAATTACATTAAATTAAATCATAAATAAGCTGAGTGGCTACAGAAGAGCAGAACCCCCCCTTTTGTGTGCAGAACAAAACCCTGTGCTGCCTGCTTTGCGGTTTCCTTGGCAAGCGCACGGCTCTGCTCAGCTCTCCCTTGCTGGAGCAGCAACAGCCCTGTAACACCATCAGAACACAGGGACAATTCTGAACTTGGGGGCAGGAATCACTAACACTGAACTTACAGCACGGTTACAGACCCCTTCCCAGCCACAGACTGTCCCAAGACGGGGTCCTTGCCACTCTCCCCGGCACATTCCTAAACCCATAATCCCCAAATCCGGGATCCACCAGTGCCAAAAATACGTGATGTGGGTTCGCAATTCCCCCCACCAGCACTGCTGCCCACAGCATCACCCCGTGCTTTAAACAAAAGCACGTTTTCCTTTCATTAAAAACGTTCCCACGGATTAAAGATTTGGAGGCCACAGCAAAGCAAGTTAAACATTTACTTTCTATTAAAACATCTAAATGAGAAGATTAAAACCTGTTTTACATTTAACAGGCAAAGTCAAATCAGCACAGGAGCAGCTTAGCGCGTACTTAGAGCCGAGGCCTTCTGATGTGCAGAGGTAATCAATTTACAGAGGGAGGGATTTCCTAAAACTACTAGCACACATACATTTGAACAAATCTTTCCCTTCTCTGTCCCCATGCCCGCCTCCCGGAGCTGTTTTGCTGCAGCTCCAATCAGCTCGCTCCCACTGACAGCTCTTGCCCCAGATTCCCCCATAAAATATTTTCACAGCTGATTAGTCTATTTAGCACGTTGCACGCTTAAGCTCTTTTGTTTATTTTTCATTTGAGATGGCAGGAAGACACGATCCGATGGAATGCAGAAGGGGGTTATTGACTGTGTTTAATGGCAACTGTTTGCAGGAGTAGCAGTTAGAGGTCACAGAGGTGACGCAGACACAGCTGACTGCTGCAGGAATTTCTGCTCTAATTTTCTAACATCCAAACAGACTCTGCCTGGTAACAGAAACCACTGAACTACAGCTGGTTTCTGCCAAGGCAGAATTCCCGGGGGAAGCTGAAAGTCTCCCTTTACAGGGCCAAAATCCAAGCCTATTTGTATTCGCCTGCAGCTGATCTAACAGCATTTGGACAAGAGACCAGCTCTGTCCTGCCATGCGGGTGCTGAGGCAAAGCCCCTGCTGCTGCCAGGTACCTCTTCCACGGTGTGTATTAGGCAAACTTCGGGATCACCCATCCCACCAAAAGGGTTTTTTGGTGATGCAATTTCAGATGAGTGCCAAACCCACAGAGTAACACAAAGCATCATCACTGCTGGACACTGTCCTCCATCCAAACACCTGGGATCCAAACCCAGGTACTGAACCAGCACATGTCGTGATGCCCCTGTGGCCAGCAGGGAACCTCACAGGGACTCGCACATGGATCTCGGTCCCAGGTTTCCAAGTGAGGTGCTCTGCTGCAATGAGTAGCTGATTTTGCACCCCCTCTCTAACACCGCTCCATCAGTTGATCCCGCTGCCATTAAAGGGAAGGAATCAGAGCTCCCACATTCCCATATAACAGAACTAGACTGAATCCCCCCTGCACGTCCTAGAGGTCATCCCAAAGAGAAGTCTCTACTTCAGTTATATAATCTTCAGTTTCAAAAGTTTATTTAAAAAGTGAAAAGCAGCAGAAGGAAGTGACGGGCAGAGCGGATGTGTGCAGCCCCTGGGGTGGAGAGCTGTTTACTTTTAAATGATCACACTATTTCAGGGTGAAGCAGCACATAGCTAAAGGGAGAATCACGTGAAAGTGCTGCTTAACTGTCCTTGTCAGACAAGTTTTTTGGCATGAGCATGTATTATGCAAAAGGAATAATCCCTTTAACTAAAATATTTGGAAGAGGGTTACACAGCCAGGAACCAAAGGGAGGTTTTGCCATTATTTCTCATACGATCATGCTAAATAAAATGGTCCAACTTACAAACTATTTTAGGACAGAACTTGGAGGCTGTCTCTACTTGCATGCAAATGCATTTTGCCACTTGTGCAGACTAAACATACTACATGCAGACAGGAAAGTAGCTGGGTGGCCCCAAGGCTTGCTGGAGAGAAGCCACACGACCCACTGGCCACGGACGATGCTCACAGGGGAAGGGTCCCAGCACCGGCCACGAGCAGGAGGCAGGGGAACAGCCCTGGGACGCTTTGAAGCTACCAAGCCCTTGACCCAGCAGCACCCGAGTGTCAGCGCTCCTGCTGCCGTCGCTCACACTCCGGCACCCGGACACGGGAGCCCACCAGCACGGCAGCGGGGTGCTGCGAGTCCCAACGCCGACCTCCCCACGCCCCTCCCCGGGGACGGCTGAGGCGCTGCCCTTGCCAGAGCCACGGCGTTGGCTGCCCTACAATCGCCGTCTCCTCCAAGCCCTGATCGTCCCTGCAAACCTGCACATTCAGTGCCTTCGCAGCACCCTCCTGTGGGGATTCCGCGTCCGTACAGACACGGGGGCAGCTGGAAACGGGGCGCGATGGAAATCCTCCTCTTCCTCCTCCTCCGGCGAGGCTGCGGGGACAGGCAGCTCCAGCCTCCTCGGCCGGCGGCTCCGGGGCACCAGGCCGTGCCGCCGGCACGCGCCACGTCCCCGGTACCGAGCGGGGCTGGGCGATGAGGCCATGCCAAAAGCACCACGGCCACTGGCACAGCCCGGACAGGACAGGCGACCGTGGGGGCTGCGGCCAGCGGCACTGCCGCGCTGCTCCGCTTGCCGTGCAAGCAGCCAGCGTGTTTTGTCTATAACCTACTGACTCACAAAGCCAAGCAGTGACAGGTAATTACAAAAAGAAGTAAAAATTAACAGATTTCTTTGCAGCAACCTCTGATAAATACAAAGTGCTCAACTCCTTCCCCGGGGTGTGCAGTGGCCCTCCACGGGGTGTATCAGTGCTTAAAACCTGCTCTCAAAACCAGGAAGACCTTCATTTAGCAGCACCTCGTTTGGAACCACTTTCGCATTAACACTTTTGTTTTCGTGGTGATGCTGCATTTTCGTTCAGATACTTGAAAGCATTTTTGTCACAAGTTGCAGTGATTTTACGCAACACTTTGTGCCTCAATGAAAACCAAATAGTGCACTCATTTTTAAGAGAAGGAAGACTTAAGAAAGTTTATAATTATTATGTTACTAAACATTTAAGTTAAAAAAAAAATTGTGTGTTATCTACGCTGTTAATGTACAGCATTCAGAGTGGTGCCAAGATACAGAAATCCCAGATATTGTACACCTTCCCACTTTTTGCAAGAATGCTGCAAAATTAGACTTGGATAAATCTCAAATCTGAATCACTGATCACCCTCCAGGTTACACAGTAATTTAACATCCTTCAGCATGTGACTTGCAGGAGCACACAAATCAGTTCACTTGTGCAACGGGCAATAAGAACATGGATTTGGCATCATTCACTTTTGAAGCCTCTCACACCAAATTAATTCATCTTATTAGATGATGCTTCTGCAGAAACAAACCATTTTTGCTTCCAAATGAAAGATTTTTAAACAAGTCTGGCAGATGAGCATTACGTGACACGCAGGCACACTACAGACATATCTCTAGTTTAGATGCTCTAAAGCAAGGCAAGAATAAATCATGGGAGGGGTGATAATCCCTCATTTACTTTTTCCTCCACCTAACAAGGGAAGTTCTTCCCATACCCTCACTGCCTGGCACTGACCGCTTTCACCTATCAGGAGTGGCGCACGGCTCCCATCCCTGGAGCACTCAAGTATCCTGTCATGGAAAAGAACAGGCCATAAAATCAATCAGACAGAAGCTGTCAGACAAGAGCATCTAGTCTGGAAAATTCAGGTGCAAAACTGCAATTAAAGACTGCCTTTCCATTGCCACAAAGCCTTTCCAAACCATCATCCTGGACAGTAACTAAAACCTTCTCTGGAAAGTTAAAAATTCATTGCACTCATCAAACTCTGAGAAAGGAAGAGCTGCTCAGCTACCAAATTCTGAAGACATAACTGAGCCTGCTCTTCCAGGGCAAGGAAAGACTGAGGCTGATGGGAAGTAGGTGTAGGGAGGCTGGAGGCAAAGGCTAAAAATCCATCCAGCAGAACCCAGGAAGGCAGGGAATCAGATGTAGCAGAACAGAGCAGGCAGAGCTGCAGCAAGATGAACCAAGCACATGATTTTTGTTGTTACTGTGCCATGAGGACTGTGTTCAGGGACAGCAGGGATTGGGTAGGAGAGCGAGACTCTCATCATTACCGGATGTACGACGTGACTTATTACTACCATCAAAAACTACAGCACCTTCCCAGCAGCAGCAGCAGGATTTTCTGGATGAGAACACTCCATTTCTACCTTGAAGAATATCAATTCTTCCTCCACTACCCAGCCCTGCTCAGGGGATAGTAGAGCTATTCCCAGCTACAAAGAAAATGCGTCCTAAATAAACGGAGAAGAGAAAGGCAAATAAAATGTTTTATAATAAAGTCTTGCAAGCTGTAGGCTTTTACAGGAGGGAAGTAATCTCTACAGCTGGAAGGACACCTCTCCTGGCATCAAGGTCAGAACTTCTTAAGGAACGGAGGCCATAAGGAAGCAGAGACTGGCCCCAACCCAACTGGTACCTCAGGAGCACCGTTCCCTGGCTGCTGCCTTCTACACATCCCAAGAGGAAAAGCAAAGCCACAGCATAAACCCTGGCTATCAGATCATATGTGGATCCAACTACTGAATCAGTAATTCCTCAGCCCCTCCTCATCCCACGGCCCTGTAACACATGAGGGCGGAGGGGGACGAGAAACGGACAGAGAGACCTGGGTGACAGGGCAGCAGAGCAGCTCACTGGAAACACATCGTGTGATGCGGCACCTTCCAGGGCCTCGCAAAGAATGGAGAAAGGCAAGTTGTAGTATTTGTTTCATATGTTCATCACAACAGGAACATCAGCCAGATCTAGACTAGGTCCAAGGGATAATCACTGTAATTAGCACTTCGTTCATATAATTACCAGCAGACCCTGTAACATTTTACAATGGAGGTAATTACCCACATTTTACAGCTGAGGAAACAGATACAGTGCAGGTGAGTAACTTAAAAGAAATCATCAGTGAAACTGTGGCACAGCCAGAGGCTGCAATTATCCTTATTCCCAGCCAAGGCTCTCCCCAATAATCCATGCTGAATTCACTTTTGTCTTGTGGGAAGGAATCCAGAGAAAATAAACACAAACTGGAAATTCCAATGTCTAGAAGAGCTGAAAAGCAGACAGGCCAAACCTGAAGGAGAAATAAAAACACATGTTTATCACTGAGCATTTTCTGAGCTGAATGTGCAGCTACGAGCGGGGGACGGGCAGAGGACCCTGCTCTAGCAGACACA
Source organism: Edolisoma coerulescens (assembly GCA_013397115.1). Taxonomy (NCBI): domain Eukaryota; kingdom Metazoa; phylum Chordata; class Aves; order Passeriformes; family Campephagidae; genus Edolisoma; species Edolisoma coerulescens. Next base: position 156,798 of record VWZW01005085.1, on the reverse strand, counting down.
AAGCCAATGCAGGGTGTCAAGGGCTACAGTTCTACTTCTGAAGCAGAGGAAAAGCAGAAGCACAGGAGAGGGTCAGGGCTGGCTGCCCAATGGCGCCGACTCAACCCCTCAGACATCAGAGTCCTTAATGCAAGTCAAGAAGTTAAGAGATTAAAGCAGGAGCAATAATTAAATGATTTAAGGACTTTGCAAACCAACACACACCCAGAGCAGCAAGCAGGGTGACAAGCCTGAGAAATTCACCCCCGCCCTGAAGACAACCTCCCTGCAGAGTGGCTGACAAGGACCCCAGTCCTGCCCCAACAGCTGGTGCCCCAGTGCGAGGCCAGAGCAGCACTCGGGCTCTGCTCTGGAAGAGGGGAATTCCCTTCCCCTCTGAGCACAAGAGCAGTGGGAGCAGTGGGATCCACACCTAGAACCCACCAGCCCCAAAACATGAGTAGGGTTAGCTGGCACTTGCTCAGTTTATTGCATACGGTCAGGTGCTGCACGGAAATCTGTGTTTTCCCAGGTACAGTCTTGGGTGAGGGATACAGACCCTGTCCTGTACTTTCATCCTGCACCTCTGGATGAGTTTCAGTGTTAATAGAAAACAGTGTGTTTGTGCTGACCAATACCTCTGATTTTCAAAAGTAGTCAGACCAAAGCGAGCAATTTGCTGCTGCCTCTGTTTTATTAAATGAGCAGCACATGCAGATGACACACAGGTGTCTATTAGGTTGAATAAAGCAGATTAGGTTAATCCAGCCCCAGCTGCATTACCTGAACTGCAAGACATGCAACGCTCTGAATCCTGTACGTGTGCCAAGGATTTCATTTCAGCCCTTCAGCCTTCTGTTAAGGTTAATACATAAAAGCCTTCAGCAGCAGAAGATATTGCATAGATTTCAAAATTAAGACTTGTTTCAGGAGTGGATGTTATCAACATTCTGGCTTTGAGTAACAGAAAAACCTTGTAAGCAGGAACAAATCTCTCAATAGAGTATTCTCTCAATATTTAAATAGACAAATGTTTTGCTTTGCAAACATTTTGCAGCATTTGTGTAGTTCTTTGATTAAGTGTTTGACGAAAACATGTATTTGAGTTCCTGCTCAGTGAAAAACAAGCTCAGTAAAGTGAATTAAGTTCCATCATCTCTTGCCATCCAAGGGTCAGCTGTTGCTGTTCCTGCTGTATCCAGCAGCACAAACCTGGGGACAGATTTTACAGTGGGGCAAATGACAGTGCTATTGCTGGGTCAACAAAGCAGCTTTTCTTGCCAATATTTACTGGGTTTTACACAGAAAAATTCCTATCTCTTCCCTTCCCAAGGGCTGTACACCTCCTCCTCCCTCAGCAGCTCTAGCATCCTGGAAGCCCATGCAATAGCTGAACAGGCATAACCCATATTATTTACACCCATTTTCTGAGAATAACCATCTGCATCTAATACAATACCTGGAAATATCACAACAAAGCATGCACCACTCTGTCATCCCACCACCTTGGGAGCTACACCCGGAGAGTACCATGGGTCAGAGCGCTTACCTTATGAAAGGCGGCAGGATGGACATGACAAAACATGAAATGAGACAAAAAAAAAAAAGAAACAAGACATTCTAACCATCTTTAAAGCTCTGTTTTTATATTATTGACTCAAATTCCCAACACCAGACATTTTTATTCCATTTCTTCTCTTTCCCTGCTATTTGTTCTAGCAGGAGGCAGCCAGCCCTCTGCACATGGAGGGAGATTCCCTTCAGTTTCCAGACATTTAAATAAAGGTTTTTAAGAATTGCTGCCCTGGAAAGTCAAGGCATTCACATTTAACTGCTGCCAACATAAAATATGTGTTATGAGGAGAAAAAGAGTTTTCAAGGAGTTTTCTTGGGCAAAAAAAGTATTTTTCCCCACTGAGTTTAAAAAACCCTGTTCTGGAGACTGAAGAAATGGCATAAGATGGTTTCTGGGGGATTCTTCTTCTCAGGCTGACAGGCAGCACTAAACCCAAGCCAAAGCCAAATCCCAGCTATCCCAGACAGGCTGGGTGAGGAGCAGCAGTCTCTGTATCAGAACTGACAACTCCAGGTCTACAAAAACTATTACAGCTAAAATTTCGAACAGGAGGTGAAAGGAAAATCCACCTGAATGGTTCAAGCACTGATGGAGGCTGTGACAGTCCAGCACAGCTCGTAGCCACAGGGTCAGAGAAACTCACACAGTAACACAGAGGTGCTGGTCAGGGAGTTCTGTGAATACTGGATCTGCCACTATTTTAAGAGGCAATTCTGCCACACAAGGGCAGTTTAAAAACGGGGATCTTGTGGTTAAGCACAGAGATCAGTGCTGGAAATACCCTTCTCAAGCAGGGAAGCCAATTCAAACCAGCTGTTTCCTGACCCAGGTTCTGATGTTGACGGTGCATCCCCACTGTTCAGGTAGAACCCGCTAGGGCTGAATCCCTCAGGACTCACAGAGGACTTGGGGGAAAGAGACAACTCAGGCTCAGCCCTGGAGGTCAGCAGGACCCCCAGACAGGGGAGCAGAGCCTGATGCAGTCCAGTTTCCCTGGGAAAAGGGTCAGCAGGAGAGTGGTTCAGGTGAGCTTCAGGCTCCTCCAGAGGCCAGACACCGGCAGAGCCCAGTGGCACTATGGGAACAGCTCACTACAATTTTAATCTGTAGTCCTAATGAACGATATAAAGTTTTATAAGCATCAACAAGGCTCTGAGAAGACCTAAATCCATTTCAGTGCTCATTTAGCAGCTTCATCTGTGTGCAATTAAAACTTCAGCATTAAATGTTAGAGAATAAAATAATGAGACACTTAAAAAGTAATCTGTACTTCAGTGGGCTGTGCTCAGTGGATTTCATATGATCATTTACCAGATAAAAATAGAATCTGGCCAAAATCTGTCTTATCCACTGCTTCCCTTTCAACAGGAAAATGGAAAGAACCAACTAAGCTTTGGGGGCTTTGCCATCCCATGTACACACAACGCTGCTTCCCTAAGCACAGCCGTGCCTAAAGCACAGCTCCAAGCATCGATAACTTCCCTTTGGGCTCCAATGATAACAGAAAAATAAATGCAAATTGAGTTTCAAGTGAGATTTTCATTTTGGTCTAAAGCCTAATCTTTTATTAAAAGAGCTATCAGTTTGGAGCTGATGGTTAGGAAAAGTTAACTTCAGGACAGGGAACAAAATTTTAACAGCAAAGAATAGTTCTTATTCATAAGTGTATCTGAAATGCTCCCAAGGTTACTTTAAGCTATGAAAGTTGACTAGAAGGGGACACGGATGGGCCACTGACAGGCCATGAGAATGGGTTTTACTGAACAAAAGAACTGTAGAAAAAATGTAAATTAAAAGCAAAGAGGTACATAAATATCAAGATAGATTAAGTGGGAGAACACAGATCAAAAAAAGTGAAGTATTATACAGGCAACACACACAAACTTAAAAGAAGTAAAAAACAACGAAAATTACATATTTTATTAACAACTGAAATAATGTTTATTCAAGAAAAACCAACATTGCACATCCTCATAGAAAAGAAAAAAGACATCTGGGGAGGTCAAAGAACGCTACAGTTTAAAATGATGAAATGTTACAGCTTACACACCAAAATTAAAAATGAAATGAAATTAAAAAATGAAATGGTTACCAAAGTAATGCAGGTCAAGGGATCAAAGGTGAAGGGTCACACACTATTAAAAAGAAATCCAAAAGGGCGTCTGCATCAAGATCTCTGCAAAACAAAGGAGCTTCAGTGAGTAAAACTAGAACCTTCTATGGAAGCACATCAAAGCTCTCGCACTCCACACCCAGCCCGCGGCAGCACACTCAGCCGCTCTCCTGTGCCGGTGGCTGCCGACCCTCCTTCGGCCGCTGACCCTCCTTCAGCCGCTGACCCTCCTGTGGACACCAACCATTCCTGTAGCCACACTGCCCTGGCCACACTGGGCGACTCCTGTTCTCAGCCACTTTGGCTTGTTGTTATTATTAACCTCCCTGTAGACAGGCTCCTACAAGTTTTCCCATCTCCATGCTGGAGCACTGGTTTCTTGTTTCACAAACTGTTTTCAGCGCCGAGGGTACGAGGCAGCACAGCCCGAGCATCGGCTGCAGGTCCTGCATTGGCACTGACCGCTCCCTATGCCGGGGAGGCTCTTCTTAGGTCATAACACTCCTGGCTGTCAACACAACTGTCGGACCATTGCTTTTCAGGGAAAGCTTGACATGCTTTTTCAACAGTTTGCTTTATTCACTGTAACTGTGGAAATCTGGTAATTATTGACACACACGCACACTGAACCCCTCACATCGTAACGTATTGCTTTAACACTCCAATAAAAAAGTAATTCAAATGTGGTTTCCAAGACAAAGGCCTCTCCTCCTGGAATTTCAATTACACAGAAGCTATAAAACAACCTTTGGTACCCATTTCCAAGCAAGATGCAGTCAATTATCTATACTAAATTTATGCAGAGAATGTAATATTTACATCAGATAACTTTTGGAGAAAGACAACCACCAAGGGCATTGCATCCCTCTTCATTCCAGCATCCCTCCCCCTGCCTGGCAAGGCATTAAGTTTTGGGAGACTCTTATCTGGACCAAACCAGCCCTGTGCTTGAAGCCAAGAAGCAAACTCCCTGCACAAAACCCTGCCTTTGTAAGGCAAAGAAGCCCCCAGTGTCAGAGAATCACCGTATGTAACAATGACATGTAGCACAACGATCTAGTCTGCCTGGATGTTTTTCCAGAAAACATGTCTCATCTTTCCGTGTCATTCCTGCTTCATGAGTGTCACAGTCAGGAATCTGCTGGGGAATGCAAGAATGTCCATAGTCCCTCTCAGCAACAGTGTCTGGCAAACCCTCCTGCTAAAGCTATTGCTTGTTGACCTTAAAACTCAGTTCCTGCCATTATTTCCAACATTTATCGATTCCAATTTCTGTGAGCCAAACCAGTAAGTCCACATTTCCGCTGTTCCCTCACTGGTGTGCTGGGCTGCCTCCTCTCACCACAGCTCACGCTGCAGATGTGCCAGACGACCTCAACATGAAAGAAAGCAGTTTGGGAACCCAGAAACTTTGCAATAACTCAACAGCATGGACAAAGACTTGCAGCGACTCATCAGATAATTAAGTCTGAAGGCATCGACATGAGTTGTGCGACCAGGAAGACCCCCAGAGCTCAGGAATCTCAGAGGTGCATGACAGGGACATGCCTGCAGGACACACCAACGTCGTGGGGCTCCCTCACAACTTCTCAGGTAACAAGAAGTTTGCACAAAGGTAAGTTTTAGGTAACTTCAGGAACATTTTAGCCCTGGGACAACAATGGTGGAGCACAACCTCAAGGTGGGGCAGCTCCACAGGGCTCTCCAGTTCCTGGCTCGGTCCAGGGCTGTGTGCTGCAAACAGCTCCCGGCTCCTGCGGTCTCTCAACAACGGGACACAGACACCAAATACAAAGGAATGAGCACAGAGACTTGGTTTTTCTTTCCCCCGTATTGCAGCGGATTATGCCCTCTCCTGCTCTCCCTAGGACACTGTTCCCTGCAAAGATCACTGCTTCTTTCCCTCTTTTCCTTAGGCACTGCCTCTGTAGAAAACCTTCGCTTTTATTGGCACTAATTTTTCCTTCATATCTAGTTTTTCCTTCCCATCTAAATTCTCTAATTTTTCTCTTCCAAATGGAACAGCCACCCTTAGAAGCAGCAAACCCGAGACCAAGATGACAGGATTGCAATCCCTTACAAAATATAATCTCCTCAGTTCCCATTCATTTGCCAAGTAAACCAATTCCTCTGTGTGTGTACATGCCAGGCCCTGGCAGAGAGACTGACTTTCTAAACTGACTTTGTTGTAACATTTTCCTTGCAAAACTTGGAAGTACAAATTGTGTAACACCAGTGAGTATTTTATTCAGTGCTGCGCAAGCCAGAGACACAGATACACAATGCAGTGGTACCTACCACTACTGCTGGCATTCCTGCAGATAAACAGGTAAATACTAACTGAATTAGTCCACTCTCCTGACTCCTTCATGTTTCAAGAAGGGTTTCCATAACTGGTAACTCCAACTTTTTATTCCCCACACACCGGATTCCACTTTCACTTTTGATACTGCACTTCAGGATAACCAGGTACAGTTAACGAGGATGAGCCACAACAGATCACACAGGTTAGGAAAAGCACATCAGGTCCATCAACTGGAGGAAATAATATTCCATCTTATTTTCCCACAAGACAGACAAAGGATTTGGAGCCACAGTAAAGCCACTGTCCACGTGTCTGGGGACGCATTTGTTGCTGCTGAGCTATGGTCATCTACAGCTCTCTGTGGAGGAACCTGGAAGTGTCAAACAGCAAAAAAACCTAATACCACTGACCAATATTCAGCAGTACTTTGACAGGTTACTAAGGAGAAACAGGCGGTTAAATACCATCACCATTTTATAGTTTGTGTATAATATGCTAAAAGTAATGATGAAGTAACTTTTTTTCTTTAGGCTATCATTAAGTGTAAAAAAGTTAATTTGTTAATTTATTCAAAAGCGTTCACTTGGAGTAAAAAAAACCCAAATAAAAATCAGGAGGGCAGTTCACTACTCCCAACCCTCCATCTGTTTGCTCTGCTTTATAGGAGCCATTTTAGTTCCAGCACACTTGACATACTAACTGCCCAGCAATACCAGATCAGCCCTTTTTCACTGACCCTAACATGAACCAAAGGGAAGGGAAAAAACCTAGGTTTTCCCAAGAGGAAGATGAGGATCCTCTCTGTGTTTGAGCATGAACAGCATAGCAGGTATTACTGCCCTTGTTCAAAATTACCAGGACTGGTAGGTCACCTTCCAATTTTTCTCAATCCCCAGCCCACTCACAGCAGTCACTAGGGCTGTAAATACAACTGAGGAACTGCAAACACAATGCCAGGACCACATTCCTGCTTTGCACATTAAGCAAAGCACAGAATTTCATTAATTGCACGAAATCAACCCACAATTAAGTGCTTCTGTTAGAGAAATTGCCATCTCGTTCACCGATCAGCCTCAAACCCCAACCACAGGCGCAGCGGGAGGAGCCGCCCCCACGTGCCAGACAGCCCCAGTCAGGTGCACGAACACTTCGCTACCACTCCGCTCTCCTCCCGCTACAAACAGCGCTTCCCTCGCATTTCACTCGCCGAGCTCTTTCTTCTCTAAAGCAAGTGGGGTTCCTCACATTCCTGCTGGTGGCCAAGAGGAGGGGCAGGCTCTGGACGCATGGTACCACCGGCTGGCAGCGCAGGCACCCCGCTTGCTGGTGACAAAGCCAGGTGGGACAGGTCTCTCCGAGGCACAGGGCCTCGCAGACCACCACCACTGAAATGAAGGGTGAGAATCGACACTGGCACTCTGGATTTTATGGATGCTCTGGCTGCTCCAGCACTTAGCAAACGCTTTGCCCCCAACAAGGTGCCGCCTGCCATTCCCAAACCCGTGTCATAATGTGCCTCAATCCCCAGCTCAGCACCACGCTAAGGACACCCCCAGGTGCCAGAGCAGCAGGGGCGGGAAGAGCTGCTATGTGGGAGCGCACACGAGCTGGTCTGCAACCACTTCCTTGCTGCTTCTCCAGCAGCAGAACAGAAACCAACAGCACTTCTAGTAACAGCATTTGCCATTACCATCGGAGTATTTCATACTGCGATCACGTGGGCAGCAGGCAATTAGTCTAAATTCAATACTCTTATTGCTTTTGAGAAACCCCAGAGCTGACACAGACCGCGAGGATGTCCCAGCCCTGTGAGTGCTCCTTAGCAGGCACAGGGCTCTCGCAACAGCCGCCAGTGGCCTCTGGCTTCAGGAGCCCTGCGCTCCAGCTGAACACACCTAAATGAATTGATAGAGAGCATTTAAAAAAATATGCTGGACTTCAGAGTTCACAGGGAACTGTATACTGAGCACTGCTCCTTTTCCATGGAGTTTTGCCATCTTGAGGGGACACTGTGACCTGGACCAACACCCCTTTCCTGCTCCAGCTGTGCTGGTGACACAAACTGGTCCCATACACTTGCTCAACACTACAACTTTGTAACACATTCAGCTACTTTGGTGAATAAGGAATGAACTGGAACATGCAGTGCAGGGTTACAATACACCGCACCGTCCCGGGCAGCCTAAAACGAGGAGGTTTTTAAAGTTTTCTGATGTAAGAGTCAATTCTAAAAGGCAGTTAGAAACGTTAAAAGAAAAAAAAAGGTGGTAGCAATAGCCATGCTGCCAGGTCTGTAGCAGAGCAGGGCTTTGATGAACAAACGTGTGGCGACAGGAGCCGTGTGGTGACCAGCTGCCTGACACTCAGCTGCTGGCGGCCGAGGGGAGCTGGAGGAGCAGGTGGCAGGGATCTATTGCTTTCACTTCCTCCCTGCCAGCACTTCAGAGTATCACAGCCAGCCTGAAGGCTCCAGACTCGCTCCCCCTATCAGTCTGGGTCCTTCACGTCCCTCAAGCAATTCTCCAAACCTTCAAGATCTTCTCTGCGCTTTAGAGAAAAGACGGCAAATAACTCATTGTCAAGCGAAAAGGAGAATGTCAGTGTCACGTGAGCAAAGCAAGAACGCCAGAGCACATCGAGATGTCAGTGAACACGCGACTCGGACCCCCAGGCTGCAGAGGCAAAGAGTTTCTTCCTATGCTACATAATGCTCAAATACAGAGTTTCAAAACTGCATTATTTGAATACTCTCCCAAGCAGTACCTGAGCCTGGAATCTGCAAAATGTGGATGCTGGCTGACTCTAGAGAGCAGGGCAGTTCTGTCATGCCCCTCCAGACAAGCCCAAGCACGTGGAGCAATTGCTGCTGGCTTTTTCTACCATGGAAGTTCTGGGCTTCTCCCAACAGACTGTAAATAGAGAATCCTGTTGGAACCAAAGCCCAAGATAGCATTTTACATTTCCAATGTTTAACTTTTTCTTCTTTCTCGCACCGTGTCATTAAGTGTTTACAAGGATGATTAATGACTGCGGCTGCCAACTGTTAACGAATGGCATCTCTGTTCAGAGCTGCAATCCAGTGCCTGGCAAGCGCTGTGCAGAGACAAGGTTACTCCAACATCCTTGAGCCCCAGCACCCCGGGAAGCTCCCGCTTCCCAGGCAGAAAGCAGCGGGATGCCATCTCCTGCAGACAAGGCATCTCGCTGCCCAAAGTGACTAGCGGGTAATGAGGCCCCCCCTTTGCCACCTCTGTCAGGGGACACAGGAGTTCAGCTGGGGCACCTGGAGGGTGGCTCTGTGCAGCCCAGCCCCACTCCCATGGAAGGGAGCTGAGATCCAGTGCTCCCGAAATTCTCACTCGAGACGCACTGCCAGCACGCCGAGCCAGAAGCCTTTGCTCCATCCACTCACTGAAACCAAACCAGATCTGCATTTCACAAACCCTAAAATGGTTCACAGTGAACAACAACTAAACCCTTAGAGTGAGGAACTCCCTCACGAGCACAAAGCACTGCAGAACTTTCTGGCAACTAACTCATTTGTCTTAATGTGAGAAATTGTATGAAAGCCCCGTCTCTATACTCTCCCAGAGCCAGAGAAATAAGCACAATGCACCTTTACAAGCATTTCAAAAATGTAAATCTGTAATTAAATTCCTAGGCTCAACTTAAAATTTTCTATCTCTGGTAAAAAAAATTGAATTAGAAGGAACACTTCCTTCAGTAGGAAATATAAAACCGCTATAAACTTGATTTAAGACAAGATGACATCTTGGTATGGAAATGTATTTCCATCAAACATTTCAGTTGCAAATGCACGATCCGATGGAAAGCAAGCACCTCAATAACATGTTTGAACCATTTTTAAGCGCTCCATTTCTCTTGCTGCTCATCACGTGATTTTACTACGCGTGAAGTCAACCACAACTCACCCGGCCCTCAGGGGACACAGTTTCTCCATCCCAACTACCCAATCCAGAGTAACATCTGACCATTATTCTCAAGCTGCAGACATAAGTGCTCAGAAAAAGTTACTTCCAGTGTTCCCATGACGATGCTCTACCCTGTCTGCTCCCTGACCTCTGCACCGGCAGCACCGAGGACCCAGTGGAGTCCAGGCCCAGCGACTGCACGTGCTCATCCCGCCACCCACCACCCCCACAGCTGGGAACATCTGTGTGCTGGGCTTCAGGGCCCCAAGAGACAGGCAAGAGCCGTGTTCAAGTTTCCTTGAACCATGCCCACGCAAAGGAGCACAAAAGGGAACGCTTAAGGGTTTTGGAAAGGAGTCGGGTCACAGCTGGGTTAGGGGGTTTGGCCCCCACCACCCCTGGGGAGGAATCCCATACCAATGCCTGCTACGCTCACACTCTGCAGCTCATGGCGAGACTCAACACCCGTGACTGCCTGACACACACCATTCAAGGGAGGACAGCATTGTCACACACGTTCAGATCTGTAAGTTGTTTAGGCATTTCATATCTTTTCCATCTTTTACTAAACCTCCCTGTCCAGGAGACACCTCACACACAGGACCAGAGATTCCGAAATCAAGTACAAAAATTCTGGAAATACCACTGTATAAAATACATCTCTTTCTTCTCTGCTTTACAATTTGTGTCTTCACTAGCCCAGGCAGAACACCTGTGTACTCAGATGAAAAAATTTATTCCCTTAGGAATGCCTCAGGAATGTAGTCCAACATTATTATTCAATTATACCCTAAGAAAAATTCAAGTTTTATAACAGTGCACAAAATTAAACTTTCAGATTGGGGGTGGGGAAGGCAATAAAATCTGGAAGCTCAGCTCCTTCCTCCCCCATAATTAACACAAATTTCCAAGACTTCATCTAAGCATAAGACTCTGGCTTTTTCTGGTTTTTCCCCGCCTCTGAGCTAATGAGGCCAAAAAATCTCTGGCCACAAGAAAAGCTCTTTCATTTAAATCATGCAACAGAGATACTGCACCAGCCACACCACACAGGCTGGCAGAGTCAGCATGAGCTATAACCCATGGACAGACTCAGCTCCACATCCCCGTGGCATAACAGCCACAGTGAGAGATTTGTGAAAAGGGGATACAGATGAGAGTGAGGAACCTGACATTCAAAAAGACAGGGGCTGGGTCTGGTTTTAATGTCCCAGCTGATGACCTGTGTCTATTAGCAAAAAATCCATCCAGAATTACAGCACCAGACAAACCCACCCCAGCAATACACTGGCGAGCACCAGCAGAGCCGCTCACTCCCCGCTCCCCAGAACACTGACACGACCCTTAGGAGAACAGCCACGCTCCCAAATTGTCCTCCCAACCTAATACACCACACCAAGCACCTGCACTTTCCTGCTTCTGCTCACGAACAGTAACAGTTTTCAGCTGCATGATGAACTTTGCCACATCCTGTACCCATAGGAGGCTCCACACACCAACCCTGCCCAAAGCCACGTGTGCAAGTGTGCGCACAAAGCTCTGCACTGGGGCCAGCAGCAATATTAAAGTGACTAAACCCCACCCCAAGCAGCTCTTTCCAGTAAGAAGGAAGAGCATCATTCTGTCACAAACCTGTGCAGAGCTTGCTTTCCCCCAACTGTCTTTGTCCAAACATCATCTGTCAGAGCCACTGGAATTGCCACTGCTCCATGCCCTGTACCCATTAGTACAAACACTACCACAGAATAAACTGCAACCCACATTTTCTACGATTTACATTTCAGTTCAAATGACCAAAGACAAAAACATCTACACAAAAAAGCCAAGGCCAGCAACTCCCCCAAAGACCCGATTCATTCTATCACAGTACTGGGTATGTTAAAAACAGATACCTGATTGTAACTTCCAGACACCAGAAGGAAGGGGGGTAAGGACTCCAATTTTGAAAAATACACACAGGAACTGCTCTGTGATTGATTCTATGCTCAGCAAACACACACACGCAAGTGAGCTGTGTTTGATCCTGCACTCAGCTGCCACTTGTAGGTGCTAAACTCGTGAGCACAGGTTCTGTTAACAAGTTTAGATCTACAAATGAGGGATCAGAGGAACAGGACCAGTCAGCTCCCAACAAGCAGACACTAACTGGAGTTTTACAGTCACTTCTCCAAGTGGACTGCCTCTATTATTAAGTGACTCCCACAAATATGGCAAAGCTACACTAAGACAGAGCTACTAAAAACTAAAACTACACATTGTGGGTATTGCTATGGGACATCCAGCATTGCTGCACAGCAGGAATACAGCCCAGGGATTGTAGAGCTACCTGGGTTGTTCTTTAACTTCATCTTGGCCCACAGAATTTTAAATACTTCTTTTTTATTTAAATTACCCCAACCGTAACACATTAACAGGCGACCTCTGAACCAGCATACTCAGGGTAACTGGATTTCAGTAAAAAACACCCAGTTCTGTGTTTCTTTTGTTCTTAATGAGATTACTCAGACAGAGGTAAGTTGGTTATTTCCCAGGACCCTGTGTGGCAGGAAAGAACATGCACCACTTTTTTGTTCAGAAGTCTTCATGCACAGGAAGGTAACACTTTATTCAGCACAGTACAAACACACCTATCCAATTTTAAACCATTTTGAAACGGGTCATTAAGGTGATATAAGATTTGACTATGAGACAAGTCACACACACATGAGCAATAGACTCCTACTGTACTAGCAGTCAACTTCCACATTTGCCTTCAACTCCCACTTAAAGCTCACTTTCAGCATGTACTAGGACTTATTATTTATGGAACAGGTCCCAGAGCCAGGGAATTCATATCCTGTAACTGGCACGGCATGCTCTCACAAAACAATCCATAAGCATTAAGTAAGCCGGTACATTTAAGAATAAGTAAGAGATTTAACTACCTCGTTAGTGTTCCAGCGGTGCCTCTCTTTCGGTAAACTTGAACATTTTGGTAGACATTCAAGTAGCTTCTTCGGTAAAAAGATTTTTACATGACTGCCATTGCTGTTCCCATGATCATCTAGAAAGAAGAGGAGACACATTATGTACACACAGGAGAATGGGTGGCTGCAACCAGGAGACTCAAGCGATGATAAGATTTGGAAACCCCTCAGTTCCCCTGTCCAAAAAGAGCAATTTGCCATGGCAATAAGACAAATAACAGCTTTCTGTTGAAACTGCAACTTTATTTCAGAAATATAAATACAGTTTAATTCTTTCTGGTTGCAAAGTTTTAGGAGAGCTTTGATGGATTTGGGCACAAGCAGCCTGTGTGTGCTTACCTGTGCCTATTTTAGCTCATTATTTCCCTCAGTGGCAAATTTTACAAGCAATAGCAACAGAACACTGTAGAAGCTGTGACCACAGCGGCACGACCTGCCAGGAAAGTCATAAATGAAGTTCACACTTGACAGGATTTGCAAGTAAATAAGCACAGAGACCCAGCACCTGCTATAATTTTGTCAAGCTGCAGCAGAAATGCAACTCAAGGTCTATTAATTCATTTAAAATTAAAACACACCATACATGATCAAACCCAGGTTACTTCTATTTCTGTTACTTAGAAAGTGAATGGAGTTCCTCAACACGAGAGTGAGGAAGAAGGAAATTTTCCTACCTCACCATACTCAAGCGCCTCAAAAGCAGAAATACTAAACAGTACAAAATTATTCTTTTTTATTGCTAAATATGTAGAAGGTGCATCAATTCCCCTTCAAAGACCGGAGTCACAAAAACCCCTGCAATCCTACACCAGCCTGCAGCAGTCCCAGCAGCAGCACTTTGAAGATGTCTCTCTATCACCCTCTAACACCACCAAAAGAATCAGAGCATCCATGAAATGCACGTGTTTATCAACCAAATCAGTCCCCACAGGAAAGGGAACTGGAGCAGCAGGATAAGAGAGACCAACCACAATGCAGAACTTAACCAGTTCTCCCTCCAAACACACCATATCTCTGTTGTCTTCCACCAGCCTCACGCGTCCCATGACAGATCCTGAGCAGTGCTACACAAGCAGTACAGTTACTCACTGGCATTTTACCCCACAAAATTAATTTATAGTCATTTCCAACTTGGAAATGTACAGAAAAAGGGTATTAACTTCTGCATTTTACACATCTAATCATTTTATGTCATAAAACACATGCCAGCACTATGATAAAACTCCTCTGCAATTCCGTACGAAACAGACATTTCCCGTGACCTGCAATGAACCCGACAGAGCCTGGCTCACAATCATTCTTAGAAATGACTTAGGAATTGTGGAGACTTCACACCAGCAGCCAGACATCCCTGGTATTCTTAAAGCTTGATTAGACTCTTGGATGTGTCAAGTTCAACAATATACATGCTGTTAAATCAACTGCTCGTGCAAGCCCAGCAGATGAGTTTACAAGATAAGCAGCGATGTGTATGATAAACGTGAGCTGCTCTGTAATTTACAAGTCCTGCGCGCTCCCTGAGTTATTTGGAACTTTACTGTGCGACTGTGCCAGACTAAATCAACAGGGCTGCCACTTCCCAACTTCTTCCTAGGCAAGGAGCAGCCGGGCAGATCAATCTCTGCTGGACTGCTAAAGAAATCAGGGAGAGGGTGCTCTCCATTACGCCGTTCCAGGATTTCTATTTGGATATTGAGTATTTCAGACCATTACTCTAGAGGGCTTTTTGGTCACATCCTTTCCCCAGCCAATGCTCTGCACGCGTGACTGTCACCGCTATTTCCCCGCACTCGGGCCACTCAAAGCCTCACAGACACCCCAGCTGTGATACCTGAGGTTATCCACAAAGACACAACTTGCCTGCAGCAAAGACCAGAGCCAGGTCTGCCGTGCCAGCAGCCCCCAGCCATTTCCAGATCCACCACCCAATGCAGACAATACTCACTTCACACTCCCTGCATTCATTTTACACCATTTCCATTTCTCATTCAAAACACTGCATTGCTCTACATTCAATTCATTAAGGCGCAAAGTATTTTACAGCACACATTATTGCTTTTATCAGCCAAACTACATCCCAGTTACATCTCATCAGCTTATTTTCCATGGGCACATTTTAATTGACATTAATTGTATTACTTCCCCTTACCTCCGTATCAGTCAAGCCCTCTACCATTCATTCCATTATTTTGCAGGGCTGGCAGACCTCTAATTATTCAGCTCGTTTTATTAACTTTCTTCCATTGTCATCAATTATCAGTATTATTAATCCAGAAACTGCCTATGGATAATAGAGCCCTTTAAAATGTTTTGGTAGAAGTTGTCAGAACTTGCTGACGCTAAACCTTCCAGCTCCTGTTGTTAGCATCTCCCACCTTCTGTTATTACAGCAATGGAAGGTCATTCTCACCATCCTGTAACACGACTACATCTCACGGATGCCTCTCTTTTCTGCATTTAGCAGTGGCATTTCTTCACTCCAAAAAATCCCCAATGTGAAAAACAACTGCTCCTGTCTCGATCCAACAGGCTTTTCATTATGGACTCCTTGAGCCGTGTGGTCAGAGCAACACACAACCATCACGGTACGGGATGCAAATCCTAAATCCAGTGACCTCTCAACCAGGTTTGACCTTAGAAAAGGATGAAATCAGCGAACCACCTATGAGGGTGAAGAACCCATAGCCCCAAATGATGCACACACACACTTGCCTTCAAACTTGCTTCTCGGCCCTCTGGAATCACTCACAATGCATTCCCGCAGGGAGGAAAAGTCCACGGAAGCTGGGAACAGGAGAGGAGGAGAGGAGGACTGCTCACCCAGTGGCACTGAAGGTACTGGTGGAAGAAGAGTTCCCATTCTTCCCAATGAACCACCATTTTCCTGCTCCTGTTCCTCACAAATAACACCATGACATCTTTAGGGAGGTGGAGCAACCCCCCCCCCCCAAGCTATCCCTTGGCTTGAATCAAATCTGCCATTGCTTGTGCAGCTGACAAGCCCATCCACCACTACGGGGGCTCCTGGCGAAGGCAGAGGAACAAGAATCCACAATGCTCTGCAGCCCCACTCGCCCAGCAGCACAGCCAGAGCACCCAGCAGGCAAACTCCTCCATTTATCGCCAACTAAAATTTCCTCGGTAGCTAAAAAGAGGAGCTGCAACCTCCCAGCACTTATTTGGGTTTACTGTGCAAATCCAGATTTTTACTTGAACTTTCTCCTCGTTTATTTTTGCCACGGGTGCGACTAACACCACCGAGATCTGCAAATCCATCCAGTGTCAATAAAAAGTGTCTGTGCAAGCAGAGCCACACTGGCACGGGGAGGATTTGCCAGTAAAGCTCTATCGACACGGGGGTTTTTAGTGCAGAGCTGGCCACAGCTCAAAAATGTTTCCCAAGGCAGGCACAGCCACAGCTGAGAACTCGAGTAAGGAAGCTACAGACTAAAATACAGCAGCCTACAATGTGTCCTGTAATAATTCAGGATGAAAATGCAAAATTTAAGTTCCATTAGCAATCTTCAAGATTACTTATTAGCAAACCAGAAACTCGTGTAGAATTAAAAAAGTGTAAGTATTATAAAGTTCATGGAAAGTTCCATATTAATTATATCACATAAACCCTTCGTCATTTTATGGGTTTCTTCATGCTCCTTGCACTTTATCCTCCCAAGGGATGCACCACGGGCCATAAAACTTTAAAGTGCACAACAGCAAATCACAGAGAGTCTGTGCTCTACCCCCACTCTCCAAACAACCCCCTACCCACTTTTTTTTTCTTTAACTGGTTGTTAAATCTTTGGTGATCCAGGAGGTGAATTTAGACCTGCAGCCCCATTAACTACCACAGTTTGTCTATATAACATGTAATTGGAGAATACAGAAATGGCCAAAAGGGTGTTGATCAGCTGCTGATCTGCAGACAGGTCTATACCGGAAATAAATATCACGAGTAAGCTATAAACTCACAAACACAAGTTTTATAAACCCATTATTATGAAATAATAACTTAGGGCTGGCTATCTCCTTAACTACCTCAAGAGAGGGAAGAGGTGTTTAAACATTACATATGGGCACTTTAGAACAAAACAAACTACTAAAATCCCAGTGTCATCCCTATCTGGGAATGGGGCAAGCATCCAGCTGATCCCACCACCACTGACCAACCGCTGAGGTGGCAGAGCCACGGCCCTACAGCGTACAAGTGGCACCAAAAAACAAAGTACACAGAAGCCACTATAGTCACCCGGTCACTTGCTGACCTCCAGACACAGACAAATCCAACAAATTCCATCTGGAAGAAATAAATATAAAGAATGACTCCAGATCCAAACAACTGCAGGACTGCCATGCTATTTCTCACAGTTAAACTTCAATCCTGGCATCTTCCATCCATAAACAAGCAGCAACAGAAGCAAACCCAACAGCTCTTGGTCTGTTTGCTAGAAATATTTGTATGATAACAGTTGTAAATCTCTTGGCAACAAAAGCAGATTTCTAAATATCAGTCAAGGGTGGCTAAGAGAAGATAACCAGCTCCAGCTCTGCAGTGCTGCTGTCTCAGCAGGGCTCCGCTGGATGCCAGCACTCGGTCAGACGCTGGCTGGGCAAAGGCATTCCCAGTCCTCCAGCACGGGATGCAACCCGGGGCTGAGGGGAGGACGCAAGGAAAGCCTAAGCAGTTCAGGCAAAGGTAAAAAATGTACAACAGGAGCGAGAGGCCAACACAAACCAGCATGCGTATGGCCATGACTGCTGCCTACACAGAATAAGCGAGGAAGGAAAAAAGCCAAAAAGGATGAGATGGGGATCACAGGAATGGTGACAGTATGAAAGATGAGCAACAGAACAATTTTCCTCTAGAAGTTACTGAATCTAGCTTTAGTGTCTTGGAATATTTGTGACAAATACCTTGTTGCTATGACAAGCTCTAAAAACAATTCTAAAACCATAAGAAACACAGATATAGCTAAAGCCGCTGCTGTGCATCAGTGGCCCAGTTCTCCCCACCAGTAACGTGCTGCTCCCAAGTCCCTTTGTCCTTTTCACATAGCAGAAAGTTTCTTGACATTTTGTAACTAAATTCAGTGTGAACACCAGTTAGGTGAAACTGCAAATGGTGCATTCTGGGGAAGTGTTGAGAGCCAAATTTTCCCTAATGAAGGCCCACACACTGGCTGAGGGCTGGGTGACACAATCAGCTGTTTATTTCTTGTGCCGTACGCTTATCGCCCTGCACAACACTTCCGAGTCTACTTTCCCCCACCAGCAAAACAAGATCCTCTTCCCCTCTCACACCTTGGCGGGTTCCAAGCACTTGCTAATGGAGTGAGAGAAGAATTCCTTTACAGTCAGAAGGTGCGCCCAAGTACCTCTCTCAAAGCAAACCTTGGGAGTGTTCAAACAGTAGAGTTGCTTCAGCCTCTCCTTGCAGCTCCTCATGTTCATGCCTGACTTTCACCGCTTGGCTGCTAAATCTGACAGGTGCACCAGAGCGACGAAACCATTGCTCACCATCACCAACAACTCTTTGGCTGAGACACATCATCAATTCCTTCATCCCTTGGTTTTCACTAAAATTACATCATCAACTTCAATAGCAATGAAGCCAAGGAGTGGTGGATATTACTGGCCAGGTCTAGCAAAAATGAAACCATCTCTTTATTCAGCTTCCAATACTACAGATGTTCTCAACACTACAACACATTTCCCAGAAGTCCCAAAGCACTGGCTAAGGCCAGGGCAGTCACTTACTCTTAACCCTACATGCTGGCAGCCACCAGTCACAGATATTTTCACTTCCTTCTTTTCACACCACAAAGAGTCTGAGTTTGGAAACCCACCTGGAGAGCTGGCTGGAAAAACCCAGCCCCCTGAACCAAAGTGTGCGACTGAGCAGAAGGACAGCGAGCGCTCCGTGTCCAGTGAGAATAGTTTGCTCTCGTGGTCAGTGCCATGACTGCTCCCCAGCCCTTCAGAATTGCCCTGGGAACAGGGCGGGTGCTGAGCCCCAAAGGACTGAGGCTAAGACAGACACCAGCACCTGCAGGCAAACCTGCCTTTCCAAACCCACTGGGTTTAACACGGCACAAACACAACACAGGGCTGCCAGAAGCCACGGAAGGTAAAAACAGGACACAAAGTGAGGGGAGAAAACTACAAAGCAAAAGTTCAGCAAGGTGTGGAAGTGGAAGCCAGGGAACACCGAAGCTGCAGGAAGCTGCTGGAAGCACTGCATTTCAATTAATCAGCCCAGTATTCAACAAGCACTCCACCCAGCCTTGTTTCACTCCCTGGCAATGTTTGGGTTTGTTGGTTGGGGTTTTCTTCCCTTCAGATGTGTGTGACTTATTGAAGCAGAGACAGAGAGACACTGAAAAAGAAAGGTCACATTCCAGCTCCATCTTTCTGAAGGGTGTCTGGACAGAGGGAGGATAGCTACCGCCCCTTCCTCCAACAACATCCACTTTTGTAAGGAGGTCTTTATAAGAGCCATTTAAGACCACTGGTAATGTAAAGTCAGCACTGAGTCTTTAAACACTAAATTTAAAGGTATCTGTTTTAACCGTACTTGTACATCATCGTTTCACTACATCATTTTCTGATACAGAAAATGGAATCTGAGTTAATACATCTCCAGGAAGGTTTCCTACATATGTAGCTTTAAAACTGACACAAATAAACCAAAAAACCTTTAAGCCAAAGCACTTGTGAAAGTCATTAACAAGAAGAGATGCAGAATTAAATTTAAAAACCGAGTTTTAAACAAGCCCTAAGCCTTACATCGGAAATAACACGATTATAATACCAAAAGTACTCAAAATACTGACCTTACAAACATATAGTTCGTAGTGTTTGAAAAAAAAAATGAAGCCCACTCCCTGAACCTGTCCTGCTGGCTGACAGCCCACAAAGAGGGTCTAGAAACTTCACCAAGAGACAATTTGCTTTCAATTCTGACAACAGAAATTTTGGTAAAATCCCAGCGCTGAGATTCAGCAAAAATTCTGGGACAAGGAGTGGACTGAGCCGAGCATCAAATGCTGCCTCCTCCCCACAACAGTCCGATCCCGCAGCACACAACCCCGGCCATTAGCACACTGTAAGTTCGGGTTTGTTTAAGTAATAAAACCTTAGGCAACACTTCCGCAGAGGGAAGTAAATATTTGCTGTTTAACAATCAAATCGAGAATGGTTTGTTTTCAAAAAGCTGTTGTTCTCCATACAGTTCCTCCAAAGCCAGTAACATCTGAGGCTCCACTTGCCCTCTTTGGTCAGCCCATGCTGACCAGCATCTTCAGCTCAGGAGCTGCAGGGAGAAACACCACCTCCTCCTGCTATCCCACCTACGACCCTGCCTCAATGAACAGAAAGAAAATTCAACAACTGCACATAACTGAACTCAGCGCACAACAAAATTCCAGGCCCCTGCACCAGCCGCACGCCGAACACACAGGCACTACTCTCTGCAAAGCTCTTGGTTAGAGGTACCTGGCTGTGAGAACACAGAATTTAAAAGGTTGTCCGTGTACATTCTTTCCCTTTTGAACTTTAAATTAGAAAAAGGAAGTTTTTAAAAAGACACCCCCCTTAGTACCCCCGATCAAGTTCAGAGCCATCACAGATGCCAAGATGGCACCGCCGAGGGTCAGTCCTCCTAGCTCAGCTCAGATGCACAGAACACAGCAGGAACTACAAAACCCACAAACCCTCTGCTGCAGGATGGCAAGAGCCGCTCGGTCACTGAACCAGCCTCATCCTGTCCGAGGAAACCAGAAAAGAGGGAACTCACCCGAGTTCTCCAAGCCGTGGAACTCTCTCCTGCAGCCAGGGGACAGCGGCGCCAGCCTCATTCCAAACCTCACCTCCCACCGGGGATCTCCCGCTGCTCGCGGGGCACAAGAAGCCCCGACGGCAGCTCGGCAGGGAGCTCCAAGGCCAGGCAGGTCTGCAGAGCCGTGTGCTGCTGCTCAGAGGCTCGTCGCTGCTGCACCGCGCTGGGGGGATGGAGCAGGCGGCTCCCCAATGAAAGCAGCGCTGCTCCGCAGCCGGCCCGCGAGCTGCCATTTACATCCACTTTTAACTCATTGAAGTAACAAAAATCTAAAGCAACTTGGGTTCTCTCCTCCAGCACCTGCACTACTAGAACACTCTGCTTGAATCATGCCTTAAAAGCATTCCCATTTAAGTTTCTGACAGGTGGAGTTTAGGTTTAAGGAATGAATGGTTTATATCTCGTCTCCTTGAAAATCCACCGCAAAAGTAGGTCAGCGGGGGAGCAGTTCTGTGACTTCGTACGAGAACACCCCGGGCGCCGGTGCCGAGCCGGGGTTGCTCCGCTCCCACCTCCGCGACGCTGCCGTGCTCTGCTCGGGCACAGAGCAGAGACAGCGCCGGCCCAGCAGCGGAGACGCCGGACGGCAGCGCCGGGCACAGCCCTACTCGACAGAGCAAACACGGCTGCCGACCCATCTCCTCAGCAAAGACACACCTCACCCACCCCCTGAAACCAGTTACCAAGACCAGACATGACTAAAGTTGCAGTAAATAACAAGCGGAAAGGACAAATTACCTTCCCAGTCAGGGAGCACTGACCTGCCTGGTCCGTAGAGCCGCAGCCTCCCAGGGCTGAGCACACTGAAACCTGTGCTTTACACAGGAAAAATCCATCGACCGTTGGCACAGGAAGCCCGAAAAGTGACTCGAACCCGACTGTGCTTTGGTGACAATACTGTCACCCCCAAGAGAACCAAAACGTCACAATCTGAGCCAGGAAGTCCAGGTGAACGCTCGCTCTCTCCTCGCTCACACCCCTGTTAGCCAGGTGGCATTTCACTACTTCAGTGCAGTTAATCCTGTACTTCAGCGCAAGTGAGAAAAGAATGAAGCCCGACGTTTTCCAGACCAAAGAAAAGATCGAACTAATGGATTTGGAAGCATCAAAGAGATTAGTAAAACATGAAGCCACCGACACTTAAAATCACGTCTACTACTTAAATTTTAGATTTTTGCAGAGCCTTTGGATTTCACGGGGCTGGACACGGTGCAAGCAAAACTCAAACCTATGCCCAGGGGGGCTCTACAGCCACCAAGTCACAAGAAACAACCCACTAAAAATATATTCCCAAAGCAATCTGAGAAAAAATCCAGGCAAAAGGTGGGATAAGAACACTGGTATTCTATGAAGGGGTTTCCCACTAAAGAATGCAAATGGGTTCCAGGAAAGGACGTACATCTGCTGTGACGGATAAGGAAAAAAAAATCCCTATTACTTACTAAACACCGTTCCTTGAGGTACCCAACTACAACCAGGCCAATCCCTGGAGTGCTGGCACGTTCAACCGGATTTAGGCAGGGGATGAGAACTGCCCTCCGCCCTCTCCTCCTGTAAGATGGCCGGCCGGCGGGGTACGGGGTTGCAGCGCTGCCCGAGGCGGCCGGGAAAAACTTAGCTCAAATAACGCGAAATATCCAACCAGCCTCCCGCCGAACGCGGGCCACGGCCCACCTCCCGCCGGCCCGGGGGCAG
>VWZW01005085.1:120673-133814 GCA_013397115.1 Edolisoma coerulescens | reverse complement strand
CGGAATGCGTGATGGACGGCCGCGGCAGCCACTGAAGGGCCAATGGCGCGCAAGTGACGGCCGCCGGAGCCAACCGCCCCGTGGAGGAGGCGGGACTAAGCCGCTGACGCAGGGCTCCGCGCGCGCCGGCGGCCAACGAACAGCGCCGTCNNGTCCGCCAGAATGACGGCGCGCGGCACCAATGGGGCGCACGGTCCGGCCGGCCGGCCGAGGCCCCCTTCCCCCTGGCCCCGCCCATTGGCTGCGCGCGGCCCCGGCGGGCACCGCCCCCTCCCGCGCCCGGTGACCCCAAACAAAGGCGGCGATTGGCGCGGCCGCCAGTCCCCGCCCGGCGGGGCCGCCCCGCGCCGGGTACCAGGGCTGAGGCTGCACTGAGAAAGCGAAATGACCCCCGCCGGGACGCCCCGGGGCCGTTTTTGTGAGAGGCGGCACCTGCGAACCGCGTTTGTCACCTCCCTCGGTAACGCCGGTGCCGAACCGGCGTGTCCTGGTCAGAGGGTCTGCCTGGCTGGGCTGGTCCCTGCGCTGCTGGGAGGGAGGGAGGGAGAGGTACCCTCCGGGCGGGGAGCAGCTCCCGGGCTCTGCCCCCTTTCTAAGTGGCGGACGAAGCCCGGAGCTGTTTCCCTGCCCTGACCGGCGGCCCCGAGGCTGCAAAGGTTATTTCCCCATTTTTCAGTACTGCTGAACACTCGGCGTGCTGTAGGCCCTGTTCCCCAGCCTCAGCGTTCCGGGGTGCACAGCGCGATGCTCGGGTGGAACGGGCGTTCCTGGCACTGTGCAGAGAGGTGAGGATTTGTGATTTGCAGAGAGAACCAAGTTACGGCGGCCAACGAGATGTTAAAGGTTTGAGAGAGTCCTGCCCATCCCTCGGGCACAGTTTGTGAGACAATGTCACAGGTCCCACTCAGCACACNGGGGGGGGGGGGGCTGTAAAGGGGCTCCCGCGACATCACGGAAATGGCTCTGTCCTTCTCAAAAGTGACGTGCCCCAAGGAGTGGCATGTTCTGGCCTGGCTGAGTCTGCCCCTTCTCCGTGAAAGCTTGATGAGCACGGGCACTTCAGCCTCCTCGAGCAGAGCCCTGTGGAACTGGACCACAGCTAATGCCTGCACAATGCAAACCAAGACCGGAACGGTTGTTTCCTTTGATGTGTGTGACTAAACACACAAAAAGGATATTTTCCCTTAGATCCTCCTGGGAGCAGAACGTCTTTAAAAAGACCTGTTGGTGCTTTGGCTTTGCTAAGGACCGAAGCCGTTTCCAAGCCCAGACGAAAGGAGGATGGTGTGATGGGCCTCTTCTAAGACAGAAGAAAGGAAAATTCCTTTTTCCTATTTTCAGCAGCTGCTAATCTTGTGGAGCGTGAAAGGCACATTGATGAAGAGGCTCCAGAATGACAGGCTCACTCCCGACGGTCAGAAAGCTCATCGGGTACAGTGTCCTATAAATACCCACAAATACTAATGCAGCCACAGGATCAGCTAAGACAGTTGTTTCCTTCAGCGCTTCAAAATATGCTGGAAATGGAAACTTTTCTAGTTGCCACATTGGCAAAGAGCTACCATTTTCTTGATGAATTCTAGGGAATTTATGTCTCTCGTTGGTTATTCTTCCAAGGCGGTCCATATGCTTAGCAGAGACATGAGGCAGCCATACAGTTGTACCTCAGAGTTTGCATTACAGCAAAAGATAGTATCAGACTAACAGAGGCATCCCTCGGTGCTGAGGGACCGGAAGCAACTTCCTGATGCAAGTCCCGAACCTTTGGTTGACACCTCACTGAGGTGTGGAGGGCCAGTCCATGCTGAACTCCTCCCCAGCGCTCCCCTCAGGGTGGCAGGTGATGGAGCCCCGATGGACAGACCTGCCTTAGCACCTCTTCTTCAGCAAGAAACGGGCACCTAGCTTAGCCGAGGAGCACAGCCCGCAGTGCTTCTGCCCTGAGCCAGCTCACCCCCAGCCACGTTGCTCTCCTGCCCCAGTAACGTCAGACCGGCATTCCCAGGCAGCTTGAGTTTCCATGTGGGTATCCAGGCAAGACCAAGTAATGAAAAGGAGATGAGAGAAATGATAGGGCCAACACAGCTCTTCCGATTGACACAGCTCCTCACTCTGGTACCAAACACAGGGATGCTGGAGAGCTGTTGCGTTTGTTTTCGCAGCCTCCCATGCTCGTGGCAGGAACTCAGGCTGCTCCCTGCAAACACACAGCAACTGCTGCCACAAACAGCCTTCCTGTTCTTGCCAGGGAGACTGGCACAACCGTTCATTCCAGTCACAGCCCTTGCTGCAGTATTCACTGACACCCCATGGAGGACAGGTAACCATGGGGACTCTACCTGTCACATCACCCTGACATCACCCACAAACTAAATGAAATGCCAAGTCAGCTCTGTGCGCACACACGAGTGTACATCTGTCTCTTCCCTCCAAAGCTTGAGCAGTTCCTTCTGCACTTCTATGGCTCATTAAAGTAAGGAGGTCCATGCTCTGAGGGACAAGGTTGTTCAGGATTCTGGCTGCCTTCTCCTGGCCTGCACAGCCTGGGAACGTAGGAACTGCCACTGCACCAGCTGGGAACAGCTCCGCTGCCCCAACTAATGCAACCAGCCTGACTCCACAGCAGCGTGTACCCTGCTCTATCACGTGTCTTTGGGAGCACTGCCTGGCATTCTAGATCCTTCCTGGTCCATAAAGACAGTAAGAATTTGTGTGGATGAGGATGAATAAAGCATTTTTAAGGGGTTACTGAAGCAGTGTATGAACTCTGCTCCATCTAGCTAATGAACTCATTCTCCTCATCATCATGAGGTTTTCTACCAGGAGACACAAACCCCTAATGAACTGAATCTCCTACACCTGAACTTACCTAATGTTAGGTGTGATTCTGTACACACAGGTTACTACAGCAGTGTGATCTGTGTAATACCACAGGTAGTAAATGGGGATTTTTCATCCAGAGTGCCAGCAAAGCCCCAAATATTTTCGTTTAATTCCTGTGCAATAAAATGATAAGAAAGAAGCCATTTGAATTGAAGTGCTGCTGGTATCTTTGAAGTTTCCCAGCTCCCACTGTTTAAAACTCGGTCCAACTGCTATTAAGGCACAGAGGTACTGAACTGCACAAGATTCCGTGCATGGATGGTGTGGGATAAACTGGCTCGCTCTTACCTTTCCAGGGGCACATGCACAGAGCCACCTCCAGCTGATAAGCAGCAAGAGAGGAGATGTGCCAAGAGTTTGTGCAGTCTGAATCATGAATAATTTTTATCAGCACACTGATAAAAGCTGCTGCTGTGCTGGTGATTGGTGTCTGGATTGGTTTCATTAAAAGGGAGGTGAAATACCAAGTTCTTTTAAAATTCTTAATTGTCAATACATGGCAGATGTGGGTCTGGCTTGGTTAATTGGGTTAATGTGATGATTTGGCATACTGAGCTATATGCAGAAGTAAAACTGTAAAGAATATATTCAAATATCCTGTTATGGATATTCAGTAAATTACACATCACCGTTGCTATGGCAAGCAGCACAAAGGAAAACAGTTCAGACAGGTTTAATAGCCATAATGACAATGTTGGAATCCCATTTCTTGTGAATTATTTGCAAAAAGTTACTTCATGATTTAGAAGCAAGGAATGCCAAGTGTTTCCACAAAAATACTCTCACAAGTGTGAAAAGAGATGATTAAAAAAACCTCACATGATAGAAATGAAATGGTTTTGCCCTTTACTCTCTCCACTTATGGAATCTAAAGGTGTTTCTTTTAGGAATAAACCCAAGACTTAGCCAAGACAATGTGTGTGGACAAACCCGCTGTTACAATATGTCACTGCGTTTGTGATGTACAACTGCCAATTCCTAGGTTTAGCAAAACCAGGTAAATATTCCAAAACGTGCATTTCTTCCAAAAGGTTCTCCAAAAAGCATACTCCACCTAACGCTCCGCCATCCCAGTAACTTGTCCGATACTATGTGGGGAAGTTGAAGAGAATATACATTACCAGGAACTAAGGATACTGGACTCACTTAGAATGGACAAAAGCACATACTACCCTAGCAGGAGGTCAAGCTCAGTCACCTTCTACACTATGGGCTTTGGATCCATCATTCTTGCCGTTCCTTCTGCAGTTCTGAGCCCATTTGTTTCCCTCAGAAATACGAAGACTACACTCAAATCATCTCTAGTTAAACTCTCCTGGCTACAGGGAATTCACCCCAGGCTAAAATTAAGTACAATTCCAAAGCCTCAGCCTCTTTAATGGACCCTGAGGAAAGATGGTTTTGCTGTGCAAAGCCCCATAAAGAGTTTGTGGATATTTAAACCAGTAGTCTCAACACAAAACCACAGCATTTACCTGTTCAACCAAGAACAGGACCGACAATATAGTTCCTCTACAGAGGCACCAGCTCCAGATGGAAAACACATGGCCACCCAGGGGGTTGCAGTGCTGGAGCCTCCATCATTCCAGTACAGTGTCACACAGCTGCAGAAGGACTGACACGGGTGCCAAGGGCTAGCCTTTGCTGCAGGCAGCACTGCCAGGGAGCAGCTGTCCCACCATGCCCTGCACGCTGCCCCTGCAGCCAGCCTGGGGTCTGCCTTCACTTTGGCTCCTGCTCCCAGCACCCCAGTGGCACTAAGAAAGTAACGATCATTTTGCCCTAATATTCACCCGTAAGCCAGTTAGAGGAGAAAAAAAATGAAATATGAGGTAAATTAAAGCTTCCAACTAAGGGGATTTACCAGTAAGTCACCATAAAATTCAGATAATTTATTTTTTCAATTCTGCAGCAACTTTCTCCAATTCATTTGGATTAGCTATTAGAAATTATGTCTCAAAAATTAAAGAAAATGTCTATTGACCACTATATCAAATTCTAATTTTAGCCAGGGGAAAAAAGAATAATTAGGCTGTGATTTACTCCGGTAGTCAACTTACATTAACAATTTTTCCCTGTGTTTATGCAATTCTGGAAAAATCAAATAATATATACAGTGCTCATAAACGCTGGGCTAGATTTAGTAAAGACAATTTCCTACACTACATCCAGGACATTTCTCTTTGCTTTCTGTTCTAATAAGACAAGCGAGTTGTTCTGTGTAAGGAGGGAATATGATTGTCATCCGTGGCCGCCTCGGTTGGAATTTTAGTGCAGTCTTCAATGAGGGTCATGGAAGGATTAGTTTTTTAATTTTTTTTAAGCTGTCATCCTCCTGTAACAAGCTGTATAGCCTGCCTGCTCCCTGGGAATGGTTTAACCCACATCCTAACCCTTCTTTCCAGGGAGAAAGTGTAAATCCTGCAAACTCTCAGTGCCAGAAGCCATCATGCAGTGTTGGCTCTGCAGTGGATGCACAGCTCCCAGCTCAGTACAAGTGAGTTTGAGATCGGATCTCTAGCCACAGCTGGAAAAAATAGAGAAGGATGTTTAAGATCCCTAAAGTTATACTCCTGAAGTTGTGTTCCTGTTTTTAAACAAGTATCTCTTCCAACTCCTCTAGAATTGGACTGCTGTCTACATTATCTGAATAAATAGGGATCTGGGAGCCAAACCAGTCACCAAGGTATGAAACTGTCAGCCTCAGGCACTGAGAACAGAACAATGAGTAATGGAAGAGAACAACGGAAGAACAACAGGAGAACCAAAGGAAGTAGAATTGGTGATGGTAACAGAGGCAGAAGGTGCTCAAAGTCACATGGATTCCAGAACTAGAAGCCAGAGGGAAAGTCAGATTTACCTGAGTCAGTTTGCTCAGACAGCACTGCCCCAGCACTGCCCTTTGCCCAAAAACCCATCCTGGCACTTCTGAACCAAGTCTCTCCTGTGATTCCCTCAGGGAGCATCATTAACAAACAGAGCACTCAAGCTTTCAATTAAAAAGCATCATTGCTGAAAGCATTATCCCAAATCTTTCAAGGACTCCATCCCGATTGGGCTCTGCCATGTTAGAAATTCACAATGAGGAGGAACTTCCCTGACTTTTCCCATCATTATTTAGGAATAGGTAAACCAAAGGGAAGAGTAATCCCAGTGTCACAAACTAGAGTCACTCGTGCTTTGCTCCCAGTGGCACCATGGCAGAGCAGCTGCTCCAGTTCTCTTGGGGTGGCCCAACAGTGCCTTATCACACAAACCCTTCTGCTCTGTCAGCAAGGGTACACAACAGTTCTTATAAGCAAAAATGATTGGTTTAATATTTTCTCACTTGTTTTAGCCACAGAGCAGTTTCTTTCTAGGTCTGCCTAAACCTTGTCTAACCTTTAAGACTATTCTTTCCCATGTCACCCATGAGAGTTGCACGAAATGAGAAATATATCCAAACAGTAGCTGCAGAAAATACACAGAAATTACTCGTTTTCACTGAGATGGGTTCATTTGTGAGTTCTGACTTTCCCCTGAACTTCCTCCCCTGAAGGACTGGAACAGTAATACTGGTACAATAATACTTTTTCTCCTGAAGTGGAGTAAACCAGTTCCTCGCTCTCAGTAGTGAAGTGAAAATTAAGATAAAAAGGAGTAAAGAATGCAGAAAACCCCTATTACTCCAGAATAATACAATTTGCTGCTGATCCTCAGTTGCTAAGACAGGCACGTCAATTATTTATAGAAGCCAGAGTGTGAAATATGAAGTATTTCAGCCTGGGACACCACGAAGGTAAAACCAGGAACATGATCCTGTCGGCACTGGCAGACAAGGACAGAATAGGCAAGCACAGAGTATTTCTACACAGATTACCCTTTTTATTGAACTACAAATTGCAAAAGGTCTCTCTATGAAGTGCCACTTTCAGTGTTAAGTGAGCTGCAACCTCCTTTTGACAGTGTCAGTCTGTATTTAATGTTTATTTAACATTTATCTAAAGGGCCATCTCTGCCAGGGAAACAATGTACAGTAAATCAGCATAACTTCACCTGAATATTTACAGGAAGCCCAGGATCTTCTCCTGGATCTGTGCTTATGTCCATCAACAGCCTGTCACACGCACTGTAAAACCTGCTCCATGTGACCAAACTTTGCCAATAATTTTCACAATCAAAATTCCAGTTTATGTTCTCAGTAGCGATACCAAAAGTTTATCTGCACAAAAGTGCTTGTATGGTTTATAGCAAGTTTGTTGAGAGCAAGTATCTGGATTAAAACTCCCAGGGTTGCAGTGAAAGGTTGTTCATAGCTCATCGGAGGAACTAACCTGTACTATTCAAAAACATCCACCCTTTCTTGGGGAAAAACCCAAAGCAAACCAAATAAAACCCCACAGACAAAATCAGAAAACCTTGGAGCCCCAACTTCTTGTAACAGCCATTGATACATGACACAGCCTTGCTAAAACACTTTGGTGGGTCCATGCAATATTCTATCTCAAATCAAGTATTTCAAAGCTGGAGGAATTGTAAGTGCATGTCCTCCTCCTGCCTTGCCTCCAGCTCTGAGGGCAAGAGCTTCAAATACAGTGACTAAGAAAGTACAGAAAAGGACTAGCACTGAACTTTCAGATCAAAGGATACGAGGCAGTGATTCACCTTCCTTTCCTGACTGCTTGCGAGACGTGGGCTAAACACGAACAGTCAGGTGCCCTGAAAAGCTCCACCTCAGTAAGAGAACTTGCATCAGCAGTGAGGCTACAGGACCCCAAACAATGTGACTCTCCCTCAGACAGGCTCCCTCGCTCAAGAGCTCTGTCAGCCCATGTCACCAGAGGGGTGACAGACACCACCTCCCACTGCTGCCAGTATTTACAGGACAACCAGCAGACCAGAACAGGTATTGCCCGTTGCTCCCCTGCAACTGAAAACCTGAATGCTGACAGAACTGAGGGAAAAACCAAAAAACCACAAGCTAGCCCAGCAGGCAACTGTCTGTCCCCAGGGTCACACCAAATACCATGTGCTGGAAGGAAGCAGAAGCAGAGAGGACTTGGCAGCGCCCGAAGCACAACGCCTGCAGAAGTGATTGTGCTGATGCCAAATCTGGTCCTTTCGGAGCTTTCCAGCCACTGCTGAGCGGACAGCACGTGTTGCAATGCTGGGGCTGGCAACGGCAGTGCTGAGCACAGCTAGTGGCCACTGGCCACCTTAAAGCACCAGCACCATGCATTTGCCCTGAGCCAAAGTTTAGCGGCATGAGCAGTAAAATAACACATCTATCGAGCTCTCTAAACTGCAGCAAATATTGAAAAACCTCCCTGTTCCACATTTCACCCAGCCTTGTGGGTGCTGTAGCCACCACTGCTCCGTGCTGGCTGGGCTCCAGGGCCCCAAACAGGGACCAGGAGGAACAAGGAATGGCTACACGACCTGGCTCTGGGGAACCAGCACTCCTGTAGGGACATGGGTCCTGCCAGCACTGGCTGTTCTCCAGTTTTACAGACTCAAAGCTCTCCAGACTGATGGTGAAGAATTTTGAAACCCAAAGAGCATAACAGATACACATCCAAGTTTATGGAAATAGCTGAGAAATACATCAACAGCCTTCACATACACATATGCAGAAAAACAACAAACAAAACTATCAGATCTCCCAAAATATGGATGGACAACAGAAACTTGCCAATTATTATTTTAACTATCCTCAAATTCTCATCTCTGGTGTTATTAAACTAAAAATTATATAATCATGTATTTGAACTGTAGGACAGCTTATACAAGTTAGGACCATTCCAAAAGAGTCAATCAGTGTTTCAGAGTATATTTAGCGGATATTTTGAACACGGGCAGAGCAAAGAGTTCTGTCCATGACAGGCTCTTGTCATATTGGGCTGGAAGGCTCCAAGGAGACCAAGAGCTCTGGTTGGCCAAATGGCACGAACACCTGAACTACAGGGAATTCCTCCCTGATTGCTGTTTTGAAAACAACGCTTCCAGCAGAAACTATTATTTATATATATCAACCCTTTACACAGTACTGACAAGTTCCTCTGCTTGCCCCAGAAACACCCTGTGTCCCACACAGCTGCTGCCGGAGAGAGACTAGAGGCAGGGGCAACAGACAGATCATCACTGCAAACCTGGAACAGTTGCAGGGAGAACATTTGCTTTTGACTTTTAAAGGATTTAAGTCAGCTTGCACAAACAAGCATGAAAATATCCCAAGGAGAGCTACATGACTAATGAAGATTTTCTTGCTTCCCATCAGTTACTTCAGCCACTTCTGCTGCCACTGGATGAGTGTAACAAGGCCTTTCTACTGCGTGGTGCTCTGCAGGTAAATCTGCCTCTTACCTCCCCAAGTTCCCAGGTGGACTATCAGAGAAAATTTCTCCGAATGACAGAGCCAGTAAGAAGTGTTTCCTCTGGGCATCTCAACAGCATTATCACAAAATGCAGTAACAGGCATCAGAGCAGCAGAGAGTGATTCAGCCCTGTCAGAAGCACCTGTTTGCAGAACACTCCCAACACTGCAGCCATGTGCACCTGCGCAGGGGCACGGCCACAGCAGGAACAGGCCATGGCTGACTGACCAACCCTCTGGAGCACAACACTGGCTGCAAATGGACTGGTCCAACGCAGCTCTCATTTCTGTTTTTGCCCTCAGCACAACCATGGCAGCAGAGGCCTGGCGTGACTGCTGGGCTGGTGGGGCAGGGAGAACTGCTGCACTTGCCAGCGGACGCATGCGGGGGCAGGGTGGAAAGGACAACTTGCAAAGGTTTTAGGTAGAGAATGATACCACTTGGGGGAAAACCCGAGCAAAGAGAGAGCAGGTCAGGAGTGAGAGGTAGCACTGGGACTTCATGCAAAACGGAGGAGGAGGGAATTCAGAACACTGAACACTCCGGTTTGAGGGGGTGTGCCATTTGCCTCGTGAAGAAAGGTACCCCACAAAGTCCCACAGGCTCTGAAATGCACTCAATTAGCTGTTCCTTTTACCTTTTTGTTCTACCCAGCATTTCTTCAAGAGCACTGTCATCTCTGGCTTTGGCATCCTACTCATCATCTATGAATTCATGTTGCCGTTTCCTCCCTGAAAGGAAAAATCCCACAGTCAGTCATTTGCTACACAGAGGAAAGGACAAATCTGACAGTATTTTTGCCAGTGTTACAGTTCAAAGACCACCTTGCTCCTTGAGCAGACAACACTGCAAGTTGTGCTCTTGGCTATGGTGTCATTCAGCCATGATCAGTGTGTGTTCACTCCAGAAACTTACCCCAAATTTACCTGTAAGCAGCTGAAAAGCTGTCAGTGCCTCAGCCCTGCCTGGAGAGAAGGAGCAGGGCAATGACCTGCTCAGACTAAAAAAATTCCCAACAACAAGAGAGACTTGTGGCAGGCAAATATCTTTATTTTACTTTAAAACATTCTGAAAGTGCTAATCCATATGAAAGTGAAGCAATACAAGACTGAGAAAGCATGTTTAATGTTAGGGAAGCCTTCACATCACATGAGCCAAATTAAAAATAAGACTAAACACAACTGTACAAAGCGGAGACAACAAAAATCAATTTTCTCAAAGACATAACATGAGGGAATCCCACAGGGGCCAGCAAATTCTGGAAGGGAGAAAGAGATTATATTTTATGGGAGGAGATTCAATAAGCATTCTTTTCCCATAAAGCTAGTGATGGAGAATTGTCACTGCTCCATAGACACCCTGTGCACATTTCAGGACAACAGTAACAGGAAATCAATAGCACCTTTTATACGTGAGAAGACATTATCTCTCTGGACTCCTAATACTAACAAATGGGGCCAAGAAAGACCTTTACTAGAATTTAGCAGTCAGCATTACTCTGACTGAAAACAGAGGGCAGGATGCTGGTCTACCTCCTTAGATTTTTAGATTTTTTTTCAAAAGCTAACTCTGCTCAGAGCATCACCCTTGACTGGTGCCCAGGAGCCCCCAATGACAGTACATCACAAGTGTAACGGTGCTGAGCCCCGGCGCTGTCACCCCATCGCAGACATCCCCTCCAGCTGATGCTGTAGTCATTACAGGCAGGAGCTTTGTAAGGGGGTAATTTGACAGCTTTGACAAGCCTGGCTGAATTTATGGCACTTTCTAGTTTTTCCCTCCATTGAGCTGCGGTGGAACTAAAGTTAATATTAGCAAAACCACTCTGCTGGGGGCAGGTTCCCGGCGCTGACTCCGTGATCCCAGTCACTGAGAGAATCTGCTACACTGGGCCCCTCACAGTGTCCCCTGCCACCCTCAGGGACAGGGAAGGCAGCTCCATCCAGCCCACTCGCGAGAAGAGATTCCCTGATGAAGGTCGCTGGTATCTCTGGCTCTACCACAACAGAGGTGAATCACCACTAGTAAGGCTACTCACAGCTTACTAGAGAGCACTGAAGCAGCAGCCACGGTGTCACAGGTCTGACACCGCACGCCCAGCTAAACCCAGGCAGGACCTGAGTCCTGGGGGCTGCTTCTCTTGCTGCAGGGACTGTGTCCCACACAGCACCACAAAGCTTCCACCTGCGAGTACCAACGTGGGAAGAGGAATATTGCACCCCCAGCCAAACCTTGGCAAGTCAGTAAAGCACAAACAAGTACTTTTCTTTTTTTTCTTCCTTTTTCTTTTTCCCATCTGATTGCTTTTTGCCATAGATGTTACATTTCCTCTGTTATAATGCAGGGTTTTTAAGAGCTCTCTCTACATGCTTGGAAAGCACAGTTCATATTCAGCTCCCTAAAGTCGTATTTCTCTCTTCCTATATTTCCCTGCCAAGATGTGACACCTGTGGAACGTTCCCAAAAAATTCCCCTGAATCATCTGTGATGCAAGGGAACAGCAGCCAGCATTGGCAACGAACAGCTGGGTCTTTTAGGAAAGCGTTAGATCAATCTGGTGAGGGGAAGGATCCCCAGTAACTCTGGCACTAACATCCCCAAGGACCATAGAGCTCCCAAATCAGTTAGAAAAAGAGCATAATTACAACAGGACCAAAATCCATGGGAAATAGCGTTGCCATGGCAACTGACATCCTCACAACTCGAATCTCCTTTGCATTCTCGCACAGACTCAATGACTCCTAAACCACATGGAAAAAAATCTGTCTGGCAGGTGGGTTCATTGAGGAAAAGCAGTGCTAGAGGTGCTTCCCCGCAGAACAGATCCACTTCCACATGGTTTCTCAGAAAGGGAGCCTTTGTGCACCTCTTGTTCCAAGCATTGCATCTCACTCACCAGGAGTGCAGAGGAACTGCTACAACACGATCAATACTTCCTTGTTAACTACCCTTGTATCAGAAAAAAAAAAATTATTAAATATTAAAACGTTCCTGTTTTCAAATAAAAGTTACATGAAGATAAAATGCAAAGCAGACTAGCTGAGTTTTGAAATGGGAATGTGGTTCCAGCTTCATGCTGGGCTGCCCTGGTGTTACTGAGTGGTCTTTCAAACATTCCTCTTTACAGACAGCAGTACCCAAAAACCACTCCAGCATCCCCACACACATATCAGATCCAGCCACTGGGCAACATCTGCACATGAGCAAGGAAAGGCCTTATTTTTCTTCCTGACAGCCTTATCACAGCATTAATACCCAGTCTGTCCACCAGCACACTTTAAACGAGGTTCAGGTTAACGAACCCGCTGGGCAGCCCTTTTGCTAAAAGCTCTGAGCCCTGCACACTTTGAGGGCATTTCCTTCCATTTCGGTACTGGTCGGGCCTGGGGAGTGCCCGCTCGTGGTTAACCCACCATCAGGGAGGGCAGCACAGCGTGAACCCCAGGGCCGTGTTCTCTATGCCAAAAGCCAATGCAGCGCTCTTGATCCAAGGGAAACTGTTCCAGATCCACTGGTGACAAACGAGCACACGCTCTGCCCACGGTGTGCCCCTGCCAGCCGTGCTGTGCCCGCGGGTCTGACATCGCTGAGCTCAGCTGTGCTCGCCTTCGGGGGCCGTGCAGCCAGATCTGCCCCGGGACCGTCCGCTGTACCGGGCTGCCGGACTTCCCCGCTGCCCTCCGCCAGCCCCGCCGGAGACGGGAGTCGCTCACGGAACAGCGACTTGATGGTGACAGCACGGTTTGGAAATTCCCCTCTTGTTACGGGGGAGAGAGGCCTCGTGGCACACCGTCTGCACCAGAAGTCCCGTCAATGACCGGAGTGAGCGACTGCCCTTTAGGCAGGTACCGAGGGCCCTGCGGCACCGAGACGGGCACCGGCAGAGGAACCGGGGACGGGGCACC